>OW121741.1:135303084-135578084 GCA_933228675.1 Stomorhina lunata | reverse complement strand
ACAGACAGACAGACAAACAGACAGCCAGACAGACAGACAGCATCGCTCAATTGCTTTCAAATTTCATAAAATTCAAACGCAATATATCTCCCCATTCATTTTGATGGTGGATATAAAAAACCGCTTAAAATTGTATATTTATTCCAGGGCCTATATCTCAAATTTTGGAACCATAGCGTCGGGTAAAAGTTATTTGGTCTCATTAATATATTATTTTTCATTATTATAATCAAAAGGGAAACAAATGGAGGGTATGTACTGGAATTCGAAAAAAAATGTATCAATATAAGCGTGGGACAGTCTAACCCACAGACATCAAATGTCTTCCTCAGAATTTTGAAAAGAAGAATTTAAAAACTTATTGAAACTGAATTAAGCTCAATGGAGGCCAATTGTACAAAACTATAGTGAAATTAATTTAATGGATTTTATTTTGCTAAGTTTCTGGTTTTCTTAAATAGAATTTTAAATAACAATAACAATACAAATTAAAGAAATGTTGCAACAAGTTACCAAGAAGTAATCTATGTTTCAAGACTTTTTAAGCAGAACGGACTGTTGAAACATTGCTAAAAGTTTTGACATTATATTTTATTCCAAATTTTTATTTTTTATTTATGTCCCGAGAAAAATACTTCTGAATCATGGCAACATTACATTTCCAGAATTTGAAGGTGATCAAGTTCTTGGGATTAACAGACATGGTAGATCTTCAACACAATCAGTTTTTTTTTTATTTAAGATAAATGTTTAAAAAATGTCAAAAAAAATAAACCTCAAATTTAATGAAATATAATAATAAGATTGAATAATAGTTTTGACACAAAATGTCGTTATCAGATTTCTAAGAAAAAAAAGAGAAAAATATAATTTTATTTATCACAAAAAAAAAACGTGGGTATCATTTTTTTATATACAAAAACCAAAATTTAATGAATTTAATATATAAATAAATGTAAAGAATACAAATGTATATGTATGTATGCATGTACATTGTACATACATTCATATGTGTATGTGTGTATTGTGTATGTATGTGTCCTGTGTCTGTGGTATTCGTTAAAGTTTTTCCTTCTGAAATTGTTCATTTATTTTCGCTTTCATGAAATTCTATATTTCATTTTGATTTCTCGTTTTCATTCCTTTGTTCATTTTGTGCAAAAAATTAAGCCAAAATTAAACAAAAAAAAAAAAACAAGTAAGAAAATATAGTCGGTCAAGCCCGATTGTTTGACACCCTTCAAATGTGGACCAACAACTTTTAAAGTTTTTCTTAATTCCTAGAGACGTATTTTTGCTATTTTTTTTTTCATATTTTTAGATTCGAGTTCATTTGTGTTATTTTTGGCAAAGGTATTGATACAAGAGCTAGAGGCAAATGTGGACTTAATACTACAAAATGTTGGTTCTAGATTTTTGTTTATAAAAGACTTATTTATTACTTCAATTACACTCTGATACACTAAAAAAACTAGGGAAACGACCTAGCGTGAGTTGCGGGCCTTATTGAGAACATGACAAATCATACAAAAAAATTTCAGAAGTACGTCCAAGTTTCTTAGTTGGTATGGCCAATTTCCGACAGATGGCGCCACACGAAACTAACCAAAATTATTTAAATTGTAAACTGTGCATTTGATCATGCTATGAACTTTTGCAAAGTTGTTGCGCATGAGTCGACGGAGGTTTCTAAGTTTATGCGAAATTTTTCTGTGGAAAATTTTTATATCAAAAAATTTTTCTATAGAATTTTTTTTTTATCAAAAATTTTTCTATAGAAAATTTTTTTATCAAAAATTTTTTTATAGAAAATTTTTTTATGAAAAATTTTTTTATAGAAAATTTTTTTATCAAAAATTTTTCTATAGAAAACTTTTTTATGAAAAATTTTTCTATAGAAAATTTTTTTATCAAAAATTTTTTTATAGAAAATTTTTTATCAAAAATTTTTCTATAGAACATTTTTTTATCAAAAATTTTTCTATAAAAAATTTTTTATTAAAAATTTTTCTATCAAAAATTTTTCTATAGAAAAAATTTTTATCAAAAATAGAAAAATTATTTTTCAAAAATTTTTCTATAGAAAATTTATTTTTCAAAAATTTTTTTATAGACAATTTTTTTATCAAAACTTTTTCTATAGAGAATTTTTTTATCAAAAATTTTTCTATAGAAATTTTCTATAGAAAATTTTTTTATCAAAAATTTTTTCATCAAAAATTTTTTTATAGAACATTTTTTTATCAAGAATTTTTCTATAGAAAATTTTTTTATCAAAAATTTTTCTGTAGAAAATTTTTTTTATTAAAAATTTTTTTTTAGAAAATTTTTTTATCAAAAATTTTTTTTAATTTTTCAAATTTTTCTGTGGAAAATTTTTTTATATAAAAAATTCTTCTATAGATTTTTTTTATCAAAAATTTTTCTATAGAAAATTTTTTTATCAAAAATTTTTCTATAGAAAATTTTTTTATCAAAAATTTTTTTACAGAAAATTTCTTTATCAAAAATTTTTCTATAGAAAATTTTTTTATCAACATTTTTTTTATCAAAAATTATTCTATAAGAAATTTTTTCATCAAAAATTTTTTTATAGAAAATTTTTTTATCAAAAATTTTTCTATAGAAAATTTTTTTATCAAAAATTTTTCTATAGAAAATTTTTTTATCAAAAATTTTTCTATAGAAAATTTTTTTATCAAAAATTTTTCTATATAAAATTTTGTTATCAAAAATTTTCTATAGAAAATATTTTTATCAAAAATTTTTCTATAGAAAATTTTTTTATCAAAAATTTTTCTATAGAAAATATTTTTATCAAAAATTTTTCTATAGAAAATATTTTTATCAAAAATTTTTCTATAGAAAATATTTTTATCAAAAATTTTTCTATAGAAAATTTTTTTATCAAAAATTTTTCTATAGAAAAAATTTGTATCAAAAATTTTCTATAGAAAATATTTTGATAAAAAAATTTTCTATAGAAAAATTATTTTATCAAAAATTGTTCTATAGAAATTTTTTCTTTCAAAAATTTTTTTATAGAAAATCTTTTTATCAAAACTTTTTCTATAGAGAATTTTTTTATCAAAAATTTTTCTATAGAAAATTTTTTTATCAAAAATTTTTTTATTAAAAATTTTTTCATCAAAAATTTTTTATAGAACATTTTTTTTATCAAGAAATTTTCTATAGAAAATTTTTTTATCAAAAATTTTTCTATAGAAAATTTTTTTATCAAAAATTTTTCTATAAAAAATTTTTTCATCAAAAATTTTTTTATAGAACATGTTTTTTATCAAGAAATTTTCTATAGAAAATTTTTTTATCAAAAATTTTTCTATAGAAAATTTTTTATCAAAAATTTTTTTTATTGAAAATATTTTTATCGAAAAATTTTCTATAAAGTCTCATTTTTATCGAACTTTGGAAGATTTTTTTATTAAAAATTTTTCTATAAAAAAATTTTGGATCGAAAATATCTAAAAACAAGTAAGAAAGCGCTATAGTCGGTCAAGCCGACCATACGATACCCTTCACCACTAAGGTCAAAGGTGTTATTTTTCCTGTATAAAGACAAATATGTGCTAAATTTTGCCATCATACAAACATTTTCTCAAAACGTATATATTCAATCTGTTTCCGTCATTTGGACTTATATGAGAGCTAGGGTCAAATGTGAACTGATTATCTCGAAATTTGGCAAATTGATTACAGTAGTTACAAAAATTATGTATGCAAAAAATAAACTCAAAATTTTCATTATCTTTAGATTTACGAGCGTTTTAGTGATTTTTTGTCTCATTTAGTGCGTTTTTGAAGAAGAGTTTGTATGGGAGCTATGGTCAAATGTGGACCGATTTCAACGAAATTTGGTACAGGGATTTAAGTTTACATAAGCAGTATCTGTTTTAAATTTCATGAAAAAATATTGAAATTCGTGGCCAATATAGCAATTCCGGGAAGTGGGACCTATGGGAGGTACCATAAATAATGGACCGATTTTGACCAATTTCAATAGCCATGGTCCCATTATCAAAAAAATTATCTGTGCCAAATTTCATCAAATTATCTTTAGAATTGCGACCTGTAGTTTGATTACAAGGTTTACATGGGGGTCCAGCCAGCCAGACGGACGGACGGACGGACATCGCTAAATCGACTAAATCGATTCTAAGTCTAATGGTATACTAAAAGGTGGGTCTAAGACAAATATTTCTATGCGTTACAAACATCAGCACAAACTTATAATACCCTTTCCACCTATGGTGGTGAAGGGTATAAATATAAAAATCTAAAATTGTTTAATATTAGAATTTATTTCTGTTTTGAAAAATATTCCCAATATTTACAATAAAAATAGCGTCGTGGCAACAACATACGATATTATATTTCTTAGTTCTCTGGAGCCATGTATTTTGTTGCTAGAAATTGGATTTTGATTTGTTGCTTGCCTATTTTGTATTGGTCTTTTCTTTAATAAAGCGGCACCAAAAACTCTGTTAACATCCAAATTCCAACTGAATGATTTTAATACTCATTTTCACGAGTTTTATTAATGATCGTGGTATTGACGAAAATTAAAAAAATCATCGGCTTCTGGTGGTACTGGCTGCCTACTCCTGATTACAATCCACAGAAACTTGATCATGGTCTAAACTACATTTTTGTGTAAAGCTATTTAGTATGATAATGTTGCTTAGAATCTAGGTAACATTTTCTGTTAAATGTTGCGGAGTATATGGACAACTCTTTCCAAAAAATTTTACCTGGAATATGAACAATAAAATGTATATGTAAATTTACTATTTGTGTGTAAGAAAATTTATCAAATTAGGTTTAGGTTTCTCGAAAATTTATATAACTTCAGGAACATGTTGTATAAATGTTGCTTAGAATAAAAAAAATCTCTAAAAATCTGTTTAGATAAAGACTCTAAAATATAAAGATGTTGCACTTCCATACATTGGTTTACCGTAGGGTTCATTTAAAAAGTCATATAAAAAAGAAAGTATACCGTTTTTACTCTAATTCAGAAACAACTAATAGAGACGATTATCTAATGCGAGAAAGCTAAGGCACACACACGTGTTCGAGAAATGTATGTTTGTTTGTGAGTTTATGTTCTTTTTTTACATTGTTCTTTATTCACTTTAATTTCACTTTTGTCAGAAAAAAATGTATGAAGTGCAATATTTCTATATTAAAGAGTCTGTGGTTAAGCATAATAATATTGCTAAGAGTCTAGACAGTATTTTCTTTTAAATGTTTTCTTAAGGTTAGGCACTTTATCTCTACAACATTGGTTAATATTCAGGCAACATTTTCTGGGAAAATTGAAGAAAATATTGACCATATAATAATATTCCATGGCAACATTTTCGCTTAATATCACTTAAAAGGAAATATCTTTAAAACTAAAGCAAGGGCTTAAAATCTAAATTTCCTTACTCATTTTGTGTTAAATGACGTCTGTAGTCTAAGTAACATTTTCTTAAGAAAAAAACCTAATGTTTTTTTATGTTAATGTTGAAATTAAAATGTGAGAGTGTGTCAAATTAAATGTTGCAAAAATCATGTCCAATAAAAGTGATTTCAAAAAACATTTACACATTATACATTTTAAGGTTAAAAGAAAAAATTAGTCAATTTTCGTTGACCACATTTTCAAAGCATTAAAGAAGAAACGCAGAAAAGTTTAAAGGTTTCTTGGAAAACCACAACGAATTTTGAAAAAAATATTTAAAACTTTTACATTTTCCTAATTAGACTAACACAAGCCAAAATTTTCCCTGTACTCTTACACTTGAACAAGAAAGGGAAATTAGGATTTCTGTTGTACTTGTCAGCTGTCGAAAAGAAATGTCTAAAACACAAAAATTCTCCAAAAAAAAAGAACTTAATTATTTTTTCACAATCTTTCACATAAATTTAATGTTTATCCCAGAAATAAATAATTCGACCAAGACAGATAGACCGATAGAAATTGCTCGCCCACAAATTTAGGTGACACAAATTAGAAAAACCAAAAAGGAAAAAAATATTTAGGTACCTTAAGTATAAGATGCAAACAGACCTTAACAGGGTTAATCTTGTTTTCTCTAATTTCCGTTTCCTCCATTAAAGCAAACTCATTCTTAAGTGGGTCTTAAAGATTTGCTATAAAAACTAGTGTTTTTGTGATAAATGTTTTAAAAGGATTTTTTTGTGTAGTTAATGCTTTAACTAAAACCTTAACTAAAGCAATTACTTTTTAGGGATTTTTTCTTTCTCCTGATAAAGTTTCATTTAACTTTTAAACGCAAAGTAAAGAATATTAAAAAGTTAAATATAAGATAAACTTTTATCTTTAACTTAATCGAAATTATAAAGTTAAAAATAAACTATTAAAGGTCAGGAGAATTAGAAAGTAAAAGTTTTACAACCACATCAACTAAGTAATTTGGGGAAGAGTAAATAATTTTTAAAATAGAGATATACTCGTAAAAGAGGTAGAAAAGTGATAAGTGAAAATGTTGCTAAGAAAAAAATGCAAGACTTATTAGAAAGTTTTTCAGAAGCTAAGCAACATTTATTGTGACCTCAATTAGGACAATATTTTTTTTTTTAAATGTATTGAAATTACTATTAATTACTACAAAATGTTGCACAGAATCTAGAATGCTGCTTATGAGCTCAGCAACATTTTCAAATTTTTTGTGAACAGTTTTTTTCTTTATCAGAAAATGTTAATAAAAAGATTTTATAAGAAGTTTCACCTAAGATTTGCAACATTTATAGCGAATTTAATTCAAAGCAATAGTTTCTTTTGGATATTTATTAAAATATCTATAAAATGTTGCACAACATCTGAAATGTTGCACAACATCTGAAATGTTGCACAACATCTGAAATGTTGCACAACATCTAAAATGTTGCACAACATCTAAAATGTTGCTTATAAGCTTAACAACATTAAATTATTTGTAAAAAGTTTTTTTTAGTAGCAGAAAATGTTGCTGAGAACAAGATATTTAGGTAAATATAAAGTTTTTATTATTGTAAATTTAATTTAGGGAAACATTTTTTTTATATTTATGAAAATTTCTATAAAATGTTGCACAAAATCTAGAATGTGGCTTATAAGCTTATTTTTTTCTCATAAGTTTAGCTAGCATTTATTTTAAATTCAATTAAACGAAATATTCTATTTTAAAATTTTATTAAAACTCCTATAAAATGATACAAATGTTCCATGATGTTGCTTATATATAAGCTTAGCAATAATTCTAATTTATAATCAAAAAATGTTGCTGAGAACAAAATTTTATAATTGATAGAAAGTTTTTCCTAAGCTTAGGAACATTTATTGTAAATTCATTCAAGGCGATATCTTTTTTTTTGAAAATTTGCTAAAATTTTTCAAAAATGTTGCACAGAATCTAAAATTTTGTTTTAAATTTTTGGAGAAAAGTCTTTAAGAAGAAGAAAATTTTGCTGAGAAAAAATGTTAAATTTTTGTTGCACCAAATCTAGAATGTTGCTTATAAGCTTAGCAACATTTTTTTAATGCAGTTTAATTTTTTGGTAAAAAAAATTTTTAGAATCAGAAAATGTTGCTGAGAACAAAATTCAGAATTTATAGAAAGTTTCTCATAAGCTTAGGAATATTTATTTTAAATTCAATCAAGGCAATATTTTCTTTTGAAATTTGCTAAAATTTCTAAAAAATGCTGTACAGAATCTAGAATGTTGCACAGAATGTAGAATGTTGTCTATAAGCTTAGCAACATTTTTTATGAATGCAGTTTAAATTTTTGACAAAAAAGTTTTTTAGAATCAGAAAATGTTGCTGAGAACAAAATGTTAAATTTTATAAGTTCAGCAACATTTATTGTAAATTTGACTCAGGGCATTTTTTTATTTTGAAAATTTGACTAAAATGTCTATAAAATGCTGCACAGAATCTAGAATGTTGCTCATAAGCTTAGCAACATTTGCTATGAACGCAGTTTAAGTTTTTTGGAAACAATTTTTTAAAACCAGAAAATATTGCTGACAATGAAATGTTAGAATTTAAAAAAACCTTCTCTTAAACTTAGCAACATTAATTGTAAATTCAAGTCAAGTCACTATTTTCTTAAGAAAATTCATTAAAATTTCTAAAAAATGTTGCACAGAATCTAGAATGTTGCTTATAAGCTTATCAACATTTTCATGAATGCAGTTTAAATTTTTGGAGAGAAGTTTTTAGAATTAGAAAATGTTGCTGAGAACAAAATGCTAAATTTAATAAAAAGTTTCTTATAAGTTCTGTTACATTTTCTGTAAATTTGACTCAGAGCAATATTTTATTTTGAAAATTTGACTAAAAAGCCTATAAGATATTGCGCAGATTCTAGAATGTTGCTTATAAGCTTGGCAACATTTGCTATGAATGCAGTTTATATTTTTGGGGAAAAAAAATTTTAAATCAGAAAATGTTGCTGACAACAAAATGTTATATTCTATAGAAAGTTTTTTAAAAGCTAAGCAACATTTATTGTGAATTAATTAAAGAACAATATTTTCATTTGAAAATTTTTTAAAATTTCTATAAAATGTTGCACAGAATCTTAAAAGATGCTTATAAGCTTAGCATCGTTTTTTGTGAAAGCAGTTTAAATTATTTGTGAAAAGTTTTTAAGAATTAGAAAATGTTGCTGAAAAAAAAAAATCATAGATTTAATAGAAATTTTCTCATAAGTTTAGCAACATTTATTGAAAATTTGAGTAATGGCAATATTTTCGCACAAATTCTATAATATTGCTTATAAGCTTAGCAACATTTTTTAAGAATGCAGTTTAAATTTAAGGAAAAAAAATTTTTAGAATCAAAAAATGTTGCTGACAACAAGATATTAGATTCTATAGAAAGTTTCTTATGAGCTCAGCAACATTTATTGTGAATTAATTTAAGAGCAATATTTTCATTTGAAAATTTTTTAAAATTTCTATAAAATGTTGCACAGAATCTTAAAAGATGCTTATAAGCTTAGCAACATTTTCTGAAAATGCAGTTTTCATTTTTTGTGAAAAGTTTTCAAAAATCTGAAAATGTTGCAGAGAACCAAATAGAAAGTTTCTCATAAGTTCAGCAACATTTATTTTGAATTTAATATAGAGAAATATTTTATATTTTATTTTAATAAAACTTCTACAAAATGTTGCACAAAATCTAGAATGTTGCTTATAAGGTTAGCAACATTTTCTATTAATGCAGTTTAAATTTTTTGTCAACATCTTCTAAGCTAAATTGTTTTCAAAATTTTTTTACGAAATTTTTCAAAATATTCTGGGCAAAAATTTTGTTGAAAAATCTTAGCAACATTTTGCATAAATTTTTTTACGGAAAATGTTCTAGAAAATATCTATTAAGATCTAGCAATATTTTCTTAATAAACATTTTGATTACATTTTCTGTGAAAAATGTTTAAGATCCAGACAAAATTTTCATTTAAAAGTTGTCAAAATCTTCTGGGAAAATTTGTTTTAAAAATTTCGGCAATATTTTCTGTAGAAAATTTGTAAGGGTAGGTAAGATTTTCTTTAAAAAATTTGCAAAAATCTTCTGGGAAAAATTTTATTCAAAATCTCGGCAACATTTTCAGTAGAAAATTTTTAAAAATTTTGCAAACTTGTCAACATCTTTTAGGTAAAATTGTGGTTCAAAACTCTGCAACATTTTATGTAGAAAACTGGTAAGATCTAGTCAGCACTTTTATATAAATATTTTCAACATCTTCTGGGCAAAATTGTATTAAAAATCTCTGCAACATTTTAAGTAGAAAATTTATAAGATTTTGGCAACATTTTCTTTACAAATTTATCAATATCTTTTATTCAACATTACTTATATTTAAAATCTAGGCAACATTTTCTAAAGAAATTTGTCAACATCTTCCGGGAAAAATTGTGATCAAAATTTCGACAACATTTTTGCAGACAACTGCTCCGCAACATCTGGGCAACATTTTTGTGGTAATTTTTCTTGAGTTAACTTGTTAATTTAAGAATCTTAAAAATCTTAAATGTACTAAATTTCTTAGAACTCACTTTCAGTGGAATTATTTAATATATTAACACCAATTCAAACGCATGTCAAAAAGTTTTTTTTTCTTTATTGTAGTCGTCTGTCTGTCATCATATTTATGAATAATAATGGATGGATGAAGGTGTGGAAGTATATATATCAGAGTATGAGTTAACATGTTGCCATGAATTTGATAAATTGGATGAAGTTTCCATAGTTATAAGATTTTTGAATAAGAAAACAAAAAACACAAGAAGACTTGTGTAAAAAAATCAAAATAAGAAAAGAAAAAAGTCTAATAAAATAAAGAGTAAAGTATAAAATAAGGATAAGAATGAAAAAAAAAGTTTTATTTAATATATTTTAACAGTTTAACAGAAAAAGTATATAAACCAAAGTTTACTTAATCAACCAACAACAGCCTTGACTTACTAAAAAAAAATATTTGTTAAAGCATAAAATTTGTCAAAAATGTCACAGTCAACAAAAGAAATCTCAAAAAAATCCTTTTTCTGTAAATGACTCACAAATACATAAAAATAAGTTTTGTATTAGAAAAGTAATAAAAGGGATTCACACATACATGATCAGGGGTGGGGGCATGAGTTATTGATTGATTCATTGGTCGAAAGGTCCTTTTTTTGGATATAAAACTCAAAGTCTTATGAATTTATTGATTGTTTATTTATTTAATACTTATCTTGGAAAATGGGCTAATAAATATTTAATGGCCAAACAATGAGAAAACGTGTTAGCCATTTATGTAAATCTAATAAAGATTGTGTTTTTGAGATTTTTTGTTGATATTGTTGCGTTCAATTTTAATCAGTTTTTTTTTATATTTTAATATGAAAGATTTTTGGTCAAAATTTTTAATTCTAAGAATTTTTGAACAAAATTTTTTATGTATGTGAAATTTTTTTAGTTAAAATATAAGAAATATTTTTTGTCATATTTTATATGGAAAACTTTTCATACGAACAATTTTTGGTTAATATTTTTGTAAGACAAGATTTCGGTCAACATTTTTTCTATGAAAGATTTTTGGTCAAAAGTTTTTATTTTAAAAATTTTTAATACAAATTTTGTTGTAATTTTTTTTAATGAAAAATTTATTCGAACCAAAAATTTTGGTAAAAATTTTTTCTATGAAAAATTTTTGGTCAAAATATTTTATATAAAAAATTTTTTATTAAAATTTTTAATCTAAAAAATTTTCAATTAAATTTTTTTTATGAAATAATTTCGGAAAAATATTTTTATATAAATATTTTTGGCTAAAATTTTTTTTATAAAAAATATTAAATTAAAAATTTTATTATATAAAAAAAATGTCGGTCAATATTTTTTCTTGAAAATTTTTGGTAAACATTTTTTATTGCTAAAAATTTTTGCTGTGAAAAAACAGTTTCTTTATGAAAAATTTTCGGTATAAATTTATTCTTTGAAAAGTTTTTGGTCAAAATTTTTTGTACGAAATTTTTCGATTTAAATTTTTTATATGAAAAAATTTTCGGTCCATATTTTTTATATGAACAATTTTCGGTCTAAGTTTTTTATATGAAAAATTTTCGGTCAAACTTTTTTATATGAAAAATTTTCTATCTAAAATTTTTTATATGAAAACTTTTCGGTCTAAATTTTTTATATAAAAGATTTTTTATTTATATAAAAAATTTTTGATATAAATTTTTTATATGAAAAATTTTCGGCCTAAAATTTTTATATGAAAAATTTTAGGTTCAAAATTTAATATGAAAAATTTTCGGTCAAAATTTAATATGAAAAATTTTCGTTCAAAATTTTTTATATACAAAATATTTGATATAAATTTTTTAGATGAAAAATTTTCGGTTTAAAATTTTATTTTAAAAATTTTCGGTCTAAAATTTTTATATGAAAAAATTTAGGTCTAAAATTTTATATAAAAAATTTTCGATATAAATTTTTATATGAAAAATTTTTGATCTAAATTATTTATATGAAAAATTTTCGAACTAAATTTGTTATATGAAAAATTTTCGGTCTAAATTTTTTATATGAAAAATTTTGGGTCTCAAATTTGTGTGTAAAAAATTTTCGGTCTAAAATTTTTATATGAAAAATTTTAGGTCTAAAATTTTTATATGAAAAATTTTAGGTCTAAAATTTTTATATCAAAAATTTTAGGTCTTAAATTTTTATGTAAAAAATTTTCGGTCTAAATTTTTTATATGAAAAATTTTAGGTCTAAATTATTTGTATGAAAAATCTTCGGTCTAAATATTTTATATGAAAAATTTTCGGTCTTAATTATACCCTTCACCACCATAGGTGGAAAGGGTATTATAAGTTTGTGCTGATGTTTGTAACGCATAGAAATATTTGTCTTAGACCCATCTCTTAGTATACCAATAGACTTAGAATAACTTTCTGAGTCGATTTAGCGATGTCCGTCCGTCCGTCCGTCTGGCTGGCTGGACGGCTGGACCCCCATGTAAACCTTGTAATCAAACTACAGGTCGCAATTCTAAAGATAATTTGATGAAATTTGGCACAGATAATTTTTTTGGTAATGGGACCATGGCTATTGAAATTGGTCAAAATCGGTCTATTATTTATGGTACCTCCCATAGGTCCCACTTCCCGGAATTGCTATATTGGCCACAAATATCAATATTTTTTCATGAAATTTAAAACAGATACTGCTTATGTAAACTTAAATCACTGTACTAAATCTCGTTGAAATCGGTCCACATTTGACCATAGCTCCCATACAAACTCTTCTTCAAAAACGCACTAAATGAGACAAAAAATCACTAAAACGCTCGTAAATCTAAAGATAATGAAAATTTTGAGTTTTTTTTTTGCATACATAATTTTTGTAACAACTGTAATCAATTTGCCAAATTTCGAGATAATCGGTCCACATTTGACCGTAGCTCTCATATAAGTCCAAATGACGGAAACAGGTTGAATATATACGTTTTGAGAAAATGTTTGTATGATGGCAAAATTTAGCAAATATTTGTCTTTATACAGGAAAAATAACACCTTTGACCTTGGTGGTGAAGGGTATCGTATGGTCGGCTTGACCGACTATAGCGCTTTCTTACTTGTTTTTTATATGAAAAATTTTCGGTCTAAATTTTGTATATGAAAAATTTTCAGTCTAAATTTTTTATATGAAAAATTTTCGGTCTAAATTTTTTATATGAAAATTTTTCGGTCTTAAATTTTATATGAAAAATTTTTGGTCTAAATTTTTTATATAAAAAATTTTCTATATAAATTTTTTATATTAAAAATTTTCCATATAAATTTTTTATATGAAAAATTTTCGGTCTAAAATTTTATATGAAAAATTTTCTATGTAAATTTTTTATATGAAAAATTTTCGATCTAAAATTTTTATATGAAAAATTTTTGGTCTAAAATTTTAATATGAAAAATTTTAGGTCTAAATTATTTATATGAAAAATCTTCGGCCAAAATTTTTTATATGAAAAATTTTCGGTCTAAATTTTTTATATGAAAAAGTTTTGGTAAAAATTTTTTTATAAAATACAATATAAGAAATTTTAATCTAAATTTTTTAAATGAAAAATTTTCGGTCCAAATTTTTTATCTGCAAAATTTTCTGTCTAAATACTTTATATGGAAATAAATGTTTATATGAGAAAATTTCGCTCAAAATTTTTATAAATGTTTTCGGTCCAAAATTTTTATATGAAAAATTTTAGAACTTAATTTTTTAAACGAATTATTTTCGGTTCAAATTTTTTGTATGAAAAATTTTCGGTCAAAATTTTTTATATGAAAATTTTTTGGTTTCAATTTTTTATATAAAAAATTTTTGGTCTAAATTTTTTTATGAATAATTTTTGGTCAAAATTTTTTTTTTTTAAAAACTTTCAGTTCAAACTTTTTATATGAAAAATTTTCGGTCTATGTTTTTGTTATGAAAAACATTTGGTATACATTTTTTTTATAAAAAAAATTTGGTTCAAATTTTTTCTATGAAAAATTTGTGTTCAAAATCTTTTCAAAAAGTCTTTATTTATTTTTTTTTCTTTTTTTGCTCTAAATTTTATATATAAAAAATTTTAGTTAAAATTTGTTCTATAAAAAATTTTGTACAAATTTTTTTACGAAAATCTTTCGGTAAAAATTTTTGCTATGAAAGATTTTAAATCAATTTTTTTTTCTTATATTATTAGTTTTTGTTCAAATTTTTATCTATTAAAAATAATTGGTCAAAATTTTGTAGATGAAAACTTTTTTGTCAATATTTTTTACATAAATAATTTTTGGTTAAAATTTTTTTATAAATAACTGTTTCTCAAAGTTTTTATTATGAAAAATCAGCTGTAAATTTCGGTTGTTGCTACGCCACCAACTAAAATAAATTTGGAGGAAAGACATTAAACAAATATTCATTTAATTTTGAAATATTTTATTGTATTAAATGCATAGTTTACGTTACAATTCATTTTGATTAATCTCCAGTGGCGCCATCTGTCAAAATTTAATCCCAACAACTTAGAAACCTTCTTCGGCTCATGCACAACAACTTTGTTTTAGGTCATTACATAATCAAATGCATATGCTTAGTTTTCAGTGGCGCCATATATCGAAAATTAATCGAACCAACTTAGAAGCCTCTGTCGACTTTTGCGCAAAAACTTTATTAAAGATTATAGCATGATTAAATGCAAAGTTTAGGATTTAATTCATTTTGAGTAATTTTCAGCAGCGCCACCTGTCGGACATTGTTCATACCAACTTAGAAACCTTTGTCGGCTAATGCGCAAAAACTTTGCTAAAGATCATAAGATAATCAAATGCATAGTTTTCTACTTGTCTGCATAAAGTTTATACAATATATGGAAACTGTATTATATAATATAAAAAATTTCCATAGATTTTATAAACTCTAAAAAAATACTATATTTGTTACAAAAAATGTGATAAATCAAAAACCACTTGACCGATTTTTGGCAATCTTCACATCAATCATCTACTATATATTCCAAAACAAAAGCCTAAACAAATGGATTGAATAGTTGATCCTGTTATTGAGTTATAAAATTGCAACGGAAAGTGGCATTAATTTTTATATATTAAGATTTTTTTCTATTTTTTAAATATTTCTATTGTAATGTAATTTTTTTAGTGTATCTAATAGATCTAATATTCACAAAAAGCAGATAAGTTTGTAAATTATTCAAAAATTTCACTACAATATAATCCCCGACATAAAAGGATTATTTTAAATGAGACATAAACATTCATTTATTTAAGCACAAATCGACTCAATAAACTTTTATAAAAAGTTCATGTTTATTTGGGCATTAATAAGCATTTTTCGTCTTCTTTTTTTCTTTTGATTGTTTTTGCTCCTTGCCTTTTTTTGTGTCAAATTTAAAATTCAATAATTTTTCACAAAATAAATAATTTTAAAAATTACTTTCTACATGACTAAGTTCTTTAAGCTTTTATTTTTTATAGTTTTTTATTTTCCCCTGAAAAATTTTATGTAAAAGAGCAAAAGAAATTAAAAGTTATTTCAGAAATTTTTTTTGTTAAATGTTTTTTGAGCCCTTTTTTAAGCCTAAAGGATTTATTTAACTAAAACATTCTTTTTATTTATAATTTAAATAAATGTTGTCATTATTTTTGTGTTTTATTTTGAAATTTTTGTCTAAACTTCAAATTAATGGCTGAGTATTAGTTAAGGAACTTTTATATATACATTCAATAGAGTATCCCATGCTCGTATGGACAATTTTTTAGTTTTGTTTTACAATTTTATATAAGCTTTTCTTGAAATTAAAATCTATTGGTAGAAATTTAGCTTTTAATTTTGAGGTTTCTGGGACACTCTAGTACATATACATTTCTATGTCTATGTTTATTCCAAAAAAAAAAAAAAAAAAAAGGGATCTGGGGGTGTTAATATTGAGTTACTACAATTTAAAAATTCCTATTGTTATTTTGAGGAATAGATTAAAGAGAATAACAAGAAAAAAATTATAAATTCCATTTTAATTCCTAGGATAAGTTGGAAGAAACATCTTTTACTTTTGATTTTTTTTTTGTAAATTTTAATTTCATTAAAAGGAACAAGGATTTTTGACAGATACTGGTCACACAATAAAATTTAATGCAGCAAGACTAAAACAATAGACAGGTAGGCGTAAAGCCGACAAGCCAAAAATGTCTCCTCTACCTTTATGTAGACACCTTTGACTGAAATATATCACAAATTAAATCGAATTTATAAAAAATTTCCATCCATTTTCAAATATTGCCAAGATTCATTTGAAAATGGATGGAAATTTTTTATAAACAAATTTTAAAAAGAACATTTTTAATAAAATATGTTTAAAAAATTTTCTCTTAAAAACTCTATCTACAAATTTCGTTAAAGAAATTTTTCTATAAAAACATGTTTGTTTAAATATTTTTCTATAGAAAAATTTTTGTTAAAAATATTTTTCTTTATAAAAATGTTTGTTTTGAGAAAAATTTTCTTTTTTGTATAGAAAAATTTTTGCTAAAAATATTTTTCCATAGAAAAATTTTTGTTACAAATATTTTTTCTATAGAAAAACTTTCATTAAAAAAATTTTTTCTATAGAAAAATTTTCGTTAAAAAATTTTTTCTGTAAAAAGATTTTCGTTAAAAAATATTTTCTATAAAAAAATTTTCGTTAAAAATATCTTTCTAGAGAAAAATTTTTGTTAAAAATATTTTTCTATAGAAAAATTTTCGTTCAAAATATTTTTCTGTAGAAAAATTTTTGTTAAAAATATTTTTCTATAGAAAATTATTTGTTAAAAATATTTTTCTATAGAAAAATTTTTGTTAAAAATAATTTTCTATAGAAAAATTTTTGTTAAAAATATTTTTCTATAGAAAAATTTTTGTTAAAAATATTTTTCTATAGAAAAATTTTTGTTAAAAATATTTTTCTATAGAAAAATTTTTGTTAAAAATATTTTTCTATAGAAAAATTTTTGTTAAAAATATTTTTCTATAGAAAAATTTTTGTTAAAAATATTTTTCTATAGAAAAACTTTTGTTAAAAATATTTTTCTATAGAAAAATTTTTGTTAAAAATATCTTTCTAGAGAAAAATTTTTGTTAAAAATATTTTTCTGTAGAAAAATTTTTGTTAAAAATATTTTTCTATAGAAAAATTTTTGTTAGAAATATTTTTCTATAGAAAAAATTTTGTTAAAAATATTTTTCTATAGAAAAATTTTTGTGAAAATATTTTTCTATAGAAAAATTTTTGTTAAAAATATTTTTCTATAGAAAAATTTTTGTTAAAAATATTTTTCTATAGAAAAATTTTTGTTAAAAATATTTTTCTATAGAAAAATTTTTGTTAAAAATATTTTTCTATAGAAAAATTTTTGTTAAAAATATTTTTCTATAGAAAAATTTTTGTTAAAAATATTTTTCTATAGAAAAATTTTTGTTAAAAATATTTTTCTATAGAAAAATTTTTGTTAAAAATATTTTTCTATAGAAAAATTTTTGTTAAAAATATTTTTCTATAGAAAAATTTTTGTTAAAAATATTTTTCTATAGAAAAATTTTTGTTAAAAATATTTTTCTATAGAAAAATTTTTGTTAAAAATATTTTTCTATAGAAAAATTTTTGTTAAAAATATTTTTCTATAGAAAAATTTTTGTTAAAAATATTTTTCTATAGAAAAATTTTTGTTAAAAATATTTTTCTATAGAAAAATTTTTGTTAAAAATATTTTTCTATAGAAAAATTTTTGTTAAAAATATTTTTCTATAGAAAAATTTTTGTTAAAAATATTTTTCTATAGAAAAATTTTTGTTAAAAATATTTTTCTATAGAAAAATTTTTGTTAAAAATATTTTTCTATAGAAAAATTTTTGTTAAAAATATTTTTCTATAGAAAAATTTTTGTTAAAAATATTTTTCTATAGAAAAATTTTTGTTAAAAATATTTTTCTATAGAAAAATTTTTGTTAAAAATATTTTTCTATAGAAAAATTTTTGTTAAAAATATTTTTCTAAAGAAAAATTTTTGTTAAAAATATTTTTCTATAGAAAAAATATTTTTAAAAATATTTTTCTATAGAAAAATTTTTGTTAAAAATATTTTTCTATAGAAAAATTTTTGTTAAAAATATTTTTCTATAGAAAAATTTTTGTTTAAAATATTTTTCTATAGAAAAATTTTTGTTAAAAATATTTTTCTATAGAAAAATTTTTGTTAAAAATATTTTTCTATAGAAAAATTTTTGTTAAAAATATTTTTCTATAGAAAAATTTTTGTTAAAAATATTTTTCTATAGAAAAATTTTTGTTAAAAATATTTTTCTATAGAAAAATTTTTGTTAAAAATATTTTTCTATAGAAAAATTTTTGTTAAAAAAGAAAAATTTTTGTTAAAAATATTTTTCTATAGAAAAAATATTTTTAAAAATATTTTTCCATAAAAAAATTTTTGTTAAAAATATTTTTCTACAGAAAAATTTTTGTTAAAAATATTTTTCTACAGAAAAATTTTTGTTAAAAATTCTTTTCTTTAGAAAAATTTTCGTTGAAAAAATTTTTCTATAGAAAAATTTTCGTTAAAAAAATTTTTTCTATAGAAAAATTTTCGTTAAAAAATTTTTTCTATAGAAAAATTTTTGTTAAAAAATTTTTTCTATAGAAAAATTTTCGTTTAAAAAATTTTTTCTATAGAAAAATTTTCGTTAAAAAATTTTTTCTATAGAAAAATTTTCGTTAAAAAATTTTTTCTATAGAAAAATTTTTTCTATAGAAAAATTTTTGTTAAAAAATTTTTTCTATAGAAAAATTTTCATTAAAAATTATTTTTCTATAGAAAAATTTTCGTTAAAAATTATTTTTCTATAGAAAAATTTTCGTTAAAAATTATTTTTCTATAGAAAAATTTTCGTTAAAAAATTTTTTCTATAGAAAATTTTTAGTTGAAAAATTTTTTCTACAGAAAAATTTTCGTTAAAAATTTTTTTTATAGAAAAATTTTCGTTAAAAAATTTTTTCTATAGAAAAATTTTCCTTAAAAATTATTTTTCTTTAGAAAAATTTTCGTTAAAAAATTTTTTCTATAGAAAAATTTTGGTTGAAAAACTTTTCTACAGAAAAATTCTCGTTAAAAAATTTTTCTATAGAAAAATTTTCGTTAAAAAATTTTTTCTGTAGAAAAATTTTCGTTTAAAAATTTTCGTTAAAAATTTTTTCTATAGAAAAATTTTTTCTATAAAAAAATTTTTGTTAAAAAATTTTTTCTATAGAAAAATTTTCATTAAAAATTATTTTTCTATAGAAAAATTTTCGTTAAAAATTATTTTTCTATAGAAAAATTTTCGTTAAAAATTATTTTTCTATAGAAAAATTTTCGTTAAAAAATTTTTTCTATAGAAAATTTTTAGTTGAAAAATTTTTTCTACAGAAAAATTTTCGTTAAAAAATTTTTTTTATAGAAAAATTTTCGTTAAAAAATTTTTTCTATAGAAAAATTTTCCTTAAAAATTATTTTTCTTTAGAAAAATTTTCGTTAAAAAATTTTTTCTATAGAAAAATTTTGGTTAAAAAATTTTTTCTGTACAAAAATTTTCGTTACAAAATTTTTTCTATAGAAAAATTGTCGTTAAAAAATTTTTTCTATAGAAAAATTTTCGTTAAAAAAATTTTTCTATAGAAAAATTTTCGTTAAAAAAATTTTTCTACAGAAAAGTTTTCGTTAAAAATTTTTTTCTAGTAAAAAATTTTCGTTAAAAAATTTTTTCTTTAGAAAAATTTTCGTTAAAAAATTTTTTCTATAGAAAAATTTTCGTTAAAAAATTTTTTCTATAGAAAAATGTTCGTTAAAAGTTTTTTCTATAGAAAATTTTTCGTTAAATAATTTTTTTCTATAGTAAATTTTTCGTTAAATAATTTTTTCTATAGGAAAATGTTCGTTAAAATTTTTTTCTATAGAAATTCTTTCCTTGAATAATTTTTTCTTAAATTTTTTCTATCGAAAAATTTTGAATAAAATTTTCATTATTACTTCATTTAAATTTTGGATCAATATTGGAACAAAATTTTATTTTACAAATTTTATTAAAGCATCTCCTTGGTTACAGCCTACCTTTCTTTGTCTTGTATTATTTTTTTTCTCATGTAATCTACCTTTTAGAATTAACATCAAGATTACTGGGGATTTGTTAAAAGAAACAACATCAAAAACAATGAATGGTGTTAATATATTTGAAATTAAAATTTTTTGAATTAAATGAAGACTAAGAGGAAGCCTTAAAATGTTGAATACAATTTTAACATGAAAACAAGCCAAATTGTTATTTTACACAAGTCATATTTAATTATTACATTTTTGAATGACAAATTTTGTCTTTCTCATAATAAATATAAATTTTTTACACAATTTGGCTGCAAAAAAAGAATAATTGAATATTTGGTGAACTAGGGCGTATAAGTGATAATTTAATTAAAAGTAGAAAAAATTACTCGTACGTATAAAATTTAAATTTTACGCCTAAGTAACTTCTGACTTGAAATTCCAAACAAAAGTTAAGAAAACTTTGTTTTAAAGAAATTTAATAGACTTTTGCAATTCTTGACTCAAAGATGAAATAAATTTTGAAAATGAAGAAGATGCTAAAATCAAATAAATTGTTTTTGCTACAAATAAAGACATTCATTTATTTTTGCTTTCCTTTTGAATGACACTGTCCTTTCATTTATTATTGGAGGCAAGTGGTGAATAGAAAAAAATCATGCCAACAAAAAACCGCAGCTATAAATAAATCTCATCAATTGTAACAAATCTAATTTTTTTGTGTTATCTTTTATTTGCAGTGCCAATGGATCAACAGCCGCACCAGCGAAAACCCGTCGAATTTAATTCACAAATACTGACACATCAGGCAATGAACGATGGCAATAGCAGGAGCGGTATGTCCGGTTCAGGCCATAGTCATACGGATAACAATGAACAGAATAACAATATCATCGACATAAATTACAATTCATTGAATAGTCACCACAATAGACAGCATAAGATCAAAGATACATCATCGACGCCTCAACATCATCCCTCATCCGAGGGGGGTTCATCATCACATGAAGATAGTTTTCCAAAAGTTCCTCAGCCATATTTCGATTTGACAATGCCACGTAATATAACAGCACGAGCTGGACAAATAGCAGCCATAAATTGTCGAGTGGAAAACTTGGGTGATAAATCTGTAAGTCAAGTCAAAGATACAAGTGTCAATGTCAACTGGATTTGATGGCAATTCAGATAAAAAAAAAATACAAAGAAAGAAAACTCCACATTTTTTTTTTTGCTTTGAAAAATATTTGTTTATTCTTTTAATTAAAATGTTTTTAAAAGGAATTAAATTATAACAAATTATGGTATTTTTGTTATTTTCATTTAATTTAACTCGTGTAGGTTTCCTGGATACGCAAGAGAGATTTACATATTTTGACAGCTGGAATATTGACTTACACTTCGGATGAAAGATTTAAGGTAAGCTAATACAAATTTTTCTACATAATTTTTTTTTAACGATTTTTAAGTACAATTTTTTTAAAGAAATTTTTTAACGAAAATATTTCTATAAAAAAATTTTTTTTAACGAAAATTTTTTTTAAAGAAATTTTTCTATAGAAAAATTTTTTTAACGAAAATTTTTCTATAGAAAAATTTTTTTAACGAAAATTTTTCTATAGAAAAATTTTTTTAACGAAAATTTTTCTATAGAAAAATTTTTTTAACGAAAATTTTTCTATAGAAAAATTTTTTTACCGAAAATTTTTCTATAGAAAAATTTTGTAACGAAAATTTTTCTATAGAAAATTTTTTTTAACGAAAATTTTTCTATAGAAAAATTTTTTTAACGAAAATTTTTCTATAGAAAAATTTTTTTAACGAAAATTTTTCTATAGAAAAATTTTTTTAACGAAAATTTTTCTATAGAAAAATTTTTTTAACGAAAATTTTTCTATAGAAAAATTTTTTTAACGAAAATTTTTCTATAGAAAAATTTTTTTAACGAAAATTTTTCTATAGAAAAATTTTTTTAACGAAAATTTTTCTATAGAAAAATTTTTTTAACGAAAATTTTTCTATAGAAAAATTATTTTAACGAAAATTTTTCTATAGAAAAATTATTTTAACGAAAATTTTTCTATAGAAAAATTATTTTAACGAAAATTTTTCTATAGAAAAATTATTTTAACGAAAATTTTTCTATAGAAAAATTTTTTTAACGAAAATTTTTCTATAGAAAAATTTTTTTAACGAAAATTTTTCTATAGAAAAATTTTTTTAACGAAAATTTTTCTATAGAAAAATTTTTTTAACGAAAATTTTTCTATAGAAAAATTTTTTTAACGAAAATTTTTCTATAGAAAAATTTTTTTAACGAAAATTTTTCTATAGAAAATTTTTTTAACGAAAATTTTTCTATAGAAAAATTTTTTAACGAAAATTTTTCTATAGAAAAATTTTTTTAACGAAAATTTTTCTCTAGAAAAATTTTTTTAACGAAAATTTTTTTAACGAAAATTTTTCTATAGAAAAACTTTTTTAACGAAAATTTTTCTATAGAAAATATTTTTTAACGAAAATTTTTCTATAGAAAAATTTTTTTAACGAAAATTTTTCTATAGAAAAATTTTTTTAACGAAAATTTTTCTATAGAAAAATTTTTTTAACGAAAATTTTTCTATAGAAAAATTTTTTTAACGAAAATTTTTCTATAGGAAAATTTTTTTAACGAAAATTTTTCTATAGAAAAATTTTCGTTAACGAAAATTTTTCTATAGAAAAATTTTTCTATAGAAAAATTTTTTTAACGAAAATTTTTCTATAGAAAAATTTTTTTAACGAAAATTTTTCTCTAGAAAAATTTTTTTAACGAAAATTTTTCTCTAGAAAAATTTTTTTAACGAAAATTTTTCTATAGAAAAATTTTTTTAACGAAAATTTTTCCATAGAAAAATTTTTTTAACGAAAATTTTTCTATAGAAAATTTTTTTTAACGAAAATTTTTCTATAGAAAAATTTTTTTAACGAAAATTTTGCTATAGAGAAAAATTTTTAACTAAAATTTTTCTATAGAAAAAAATTTTTAATTAAAATTTTACTTTTGAAAAAATTTTTATACGAAAATTTTTCTTTCTAGAAACAAATTAAAACTTTCTATAGAAATTTTTTCTTTCTGAAAGAAACTCTAGAAAATGTTGCTTTTTACAAAAAGTTTCTATAGTAAATTTTTCTTTCCAGAAAAAATTTTGTGTAGAAGATTTATAAAATAAAATTTTTTAAAATCTAACGTTTTTATCTCTCATAAGGTCACACGCACTTCGGACCGGAAACAATGGTCATTGCATATAAAATATGCCCAACCACGTGATAGCGGCATTTACGAGTGTCAAGTTAATACGGAACCAAAGATGTCAATGGCTTTCCGTTTAAATGTCATTGGTAAGTCGGCAACTTTAGTTGCCTTTTCAATGCGTTTAATAAAAAATCAAAACTCTAGTTTTTTATTTGTTGACACCGAAAGAAGCGAAAGAAAAATTATGTTTTTATTGATGGTATTTATTATTTTTGCCTTCCCTTCTTTTTGTTGTTTTGTTGTTGCTCTGAATATCTCTCTACCGTTCCGATGTGCTTTTCCTGTATTTTTCTGCTTATTTATTACTCTGATAAAGTGACACCACCAGATGCTAAAGCATCAATTTCCGGTCCAGCGGATTTGTATGTGAAAATCGGCAGTGCCGTAACGTTGGCATGTCATATAAAACAACCATCTTCTGCCCATGATATTGGACCCATACATTGGTATCGCGGACCCTATATACTCACACCATTTGTGGTTCATCCCAATGAAGCGGCCATCGATATGCAACGGATTTCCATGGAATCAAAATTGGGGGATAAATTGCAAAGCAGGTACGTTGGTGTTTTTTTTTTTATTAAAAGAAACTAAAACCAGAACAGAGACACGGACACGGACAGAAAAATGGATAACACATTGGCGTTTTTATTGAGTGTATATTCAAATTGTGGGAAAACGCAGGCAATCATTTATAGCTGGACACTTTGTACTTGTAGGTTTGTTTGTACAGGCAAGCAAGGATTAAGGAAAATTGGTTTCTTTTTCAAGCGTTTAAGTGTGTATTGTTTTGTGGAGGGTTTCCTTTTTGAAATAAAATTATGGAGTTAAAGTTAATAGATTTTTAAATTTGTTTTAAATTGTTTTCAAATAAATATTTAAAGTTTTTGTTAAGTTTGAAGGACCGTTTTCTAGGATACACTTTAACGTACACCACTTTTCAATGAAGTGTAAGGGGTGAAAATTTACATTCAAAATCTACTATGACTTTTATTATACTATGACGTTGACTAAGACTTTGTGATAGAAAACTTTACATTTATGTTGATGTTCTCCTATTTGCCTATTTTCCAGATTACGCATATCAAATGCTCAATTGGTCGATTCAGGGAATTACACCTGCATGCCAACCACAGCTGAGGCAGCCAGTGTTGTTGTTAATGTTATAACTGGTAAACAAATTAATCAATCCTTTAGTTAAATTCAATTTTAGAAATGAATACAAATACAATATCATTATTATAGTTAAACAACTCAAAAAATTACAATTTGAATAAATAAACTCAATTAAATTTATCGACAACTGAAATGAGATAGGATGTAAAATTTTGTATGAAAATTTTTTTGCAATGAAACATTTTCTATAAAAAAAGTGTAAATTGTACACTTCAATTTTTCTATATAAAAATTGTTTTAATTTTTTTTAGATAAGTTTTCTAGTAAAATTATTTTTTAGAAAAATTTTTCAAATGAATATTGCTTCCTTTAATTTTTCTAATGAAAATTCTTCTTTAGAAAAATTTCTCTATTAAAAATTGTTTTTTTTCGAAAAATTTTTCTAATGAAATTTTTTAAGAACAATTTTTAATGAAAAATTTTTTTTACAAAAATTTTTTTTTTAAAAATTTTTCTGAAGAACAATTTTTTCAATAAAAAATTTTTATTAGAAAAAATGTTTACTGAAAATTTTCTTCAGAACAATTTTACCAATGAAAATGTTTCTTAAGAAATATTTTGCAAAGAAAATTGTTCCTTACAAATTTTTTTCAATGAAAACATTTCTTAAGAAACATTTTTCAATGAGAATTTTTCTTTAGAAATTTTTTATCAATAAAAATTTTTCTTTGGAAAATTTTTTTCAATCAAAATTTTTCTTTACAAAAATTTTTCAGTGAAAATTTTTCTTTAGAAATTTTTTTTAAAAGAATTTTTTCAATGGAAATTTTTCTTTATAAAAGTTTTTTCAATGAATATTTTTCCTTAGAAAATTTTTTTAATAAAAATTTTTCTTTAGATAAATTTTTCCAATGAAAATTTTTCTTTAGAAACATTTTTTTTTAATGAAAATTTTTCTTATGAAAATTTTTTTCAATTAAAATTTTTTCTTTACAAATATTTTTTTAATAAAAATTTATTCAATGAAATTTTTTTAAAGAAAAATTTATTCAATAAAAATTTTTCAATAAACATTTTTGTTAAAAAAAATATTTATAATGAAAATTTTTCTTCCTGAAAATTTTTTACAACGGAAATTTTTTCTTAGAAAAAATTTTTTGGCGACAACTTTTCTTTAGAAAATTTTTTCAATTTAAGTTTTTCTTTAGGAGATTAAAAAAAATTCTTTAGAAATTTTTTTTAATGAAAATTTAAAAAAAAAAACTATTTGTAATGAAAAAAAATATTTGTAATGAAAAAAAAATATTTGTAATGAAAATTTTTCTTCCTGAAAATTTTTTACAACGAAAATTTTTCCTTAGAAAATTTTTTTTGGCGACAACTTTTCTTTAGACAATTTTTTCAATTTAAATTTTTCTTTAGGAAATTTAAAAAAAAATGTCTAAAGAAATTTTTTTTAATGAAAATTTTTCTTAAGAAAAATGTTTTCAATTAATATTTTTTCTTTACAAATATTTTTTTAATTAAATTTTTTTTTTCAGAAAATTTTTTTCAATGAAAATTTTTCTAAAGAAAAATTTATTCAATAATTTTTTTTTTTAATTTTTCTATAGATTTAATAATTCAATTCAATAATTTTTTTTTAATTTTTCTATAGAAAAATTTTACAATCAAAATTTTTGTTTAAAAAATATTTGTAATGAAAGTTTTTCTTAAAAAAAAACTTTTCCAACGTAAATTTTTCTTTAAAAAAATTTTTCTGATGAAAATATTTCTTTAGAACAATTTTTTCAATGAAAATTTTTTTAGAAAAATTTTTTCAATAAAAATTTTTTTAGAAAAATTTTTCTTTAGAGAAATTTTTTC
The DNA here is from genome assembly GCA_933228675.1 of Stomorhina lunata. Lineage (NCBI taxonomy): Eukaryota > Metazoa > Arthropoda > Insecta > Diptera > Rhiniidae > Stomorhina > Stomorhina lunata. Next base: position 135,551,637 of record OW121741.1, on the reverse strand, counting down.
AATGAAAATTTTTCTTTAGACAAATTTTGTCAATGAAAATTTTTCATAAGAAAAATTTGTTTAATTATAATTTTTCTTTAGAAAATTTTTTTTGCAACGCAAGTTTTTCAGTTTCTTCAAAAAATTTTTTCAATAAATTTTTTTTTTTAATTAAAATTTTTTTTAGAAATATTTTTTCAATGAAAATTTTTCTCTAGAAATTTTTCTTTACAAACATTTTTCCAATAAAAATTGGTTTTTCGAAAATTCTTTTGAATGAAAATTTATCTATAGAAAATTTTTTTTAACGAAAATTTAGCTTTAGAAAGTTATGAAAAATTGCCTTCAGAAAAAATGTTTATTTTAAAAATCTTTATTTAGAAATTGCTTTTTAATAAAAATTTTTCTTTACAAAAATATTTTCAAAGAAAATTTTTCTTAAAAAAATTTGTCTTTAAAAAAATTTTTCTAACGAAAATTTTTCTTTAGAAAATTATGAAAAAAAAATTTCTTCAGAAAAAATTTTTGTTTTAAAATTTTTTTATTTAGAAATTTTTTTCAATCAAAATTTTTTCTTTATAAAAATGTTTTCAAAGAAAATTTTTCTTTCAAAAAGTTTTTCAGTTAAAGTTTTTCTGTAGAAAATTTAGAAATTTTTTTTCAATCAAAATTTTTTCTTTATAAAAATGTTTTCAAAGAAAATTTTTCCTTCAAAAAGTTTTTCAGTTAAAGTTTTTCTGTAGAAAATTTGCTTATAAACTATTTTTTTTAGAAAAATATTTGTTTCTTTATCTAGATTTTGGTATTAAATGTATTTCTTGACAAAAACTGTTCTTAGAAAAATTTTCTTCAGAAAAGTGATCACTACTTTTGATATAGAAATTTTTAAGAAAGTTTTCTTTAAACTTTTTTTTTTAGAAAAATTTGTAATGTTTAACATTTTTATTTTGAAAATTGATATTTAGAAATTGCTGAAATTTTTAGCCAAATTATTTATTTATTTAATAATTTTTTTTCAAGCAAACATTTTCAATAAAACTTTTTAAATTTTTCTCTTAAATTTTTGTAATGAAATTTTTATTGTTGTATCGAAATTTTTCTAATTTTTAAAATTTAGTGAAAATTTTTTATAAAAAGAAATTTTTTTATTTAATTTTTTTTTTCAAAAGGATTTTTAAAAGGAAAATTTTTCTTCAAAAAAAAAAATTTTCAAATGAAAATTTTTTAATGAAATTTTTTTTTGAGAGAAAATAAAGTAATAAAATGTAATGAACATTTTAAAATTTTTCTTAGGAAATTTATATTGTGAAGTTTCCTTATGAAAAATTTGTATACTGAATTTTTTTTTAATAGAAAATGTTTGATAATGACTTTCTTTATTTTCAATAATTTTTCACAGAAAACATTTTGTAGTTTTTGGAAATTTTTTTTAAATAAAATTTAATGTAAATTTTTCTTGAGATTTTTATATAAAGAGGTTTCCTTAAGAAAAGTTTTTATACTGAAATTTAAATTAAAAATGTCATTATCAAACTTTCTTTCTTCTCAATAATTTTCAATGAAAAACATTTTGTTGTTTTTTGAAAAATTGATATGTTGAAAATTGGTCTATTGAATTCTTTATGATTTAAGCTTTTAACTTTTCAGTTAAGGACATAATCCTGTAAAATTTATTCATAGATTTTAATTTGCAAATGAAAACTGTTTACCTTTGATATATTTATGAGGGGGTATTCATCTGTAAATCATTTTGTAATTAATTACATTATACAATTAACTTAAATAAAAGTAGTTGATTTAATTGATTAATTTATTTTAATTTAAATTTACATATTGAAAGAAGCTTATCGTATGATTTATTTAATATACAACAAAAAATCTAGAATTTATAATGATTTTAACCTATAATTATTGTTATTTAACTCAATGTTTTATCTTATATACATATTTTTTTTCTATTTCAATTAAAATCTATATATCTCTGCCGCTGAATTCTCTTATCATTGACTGAATGTTTCCGGTTTGAATGGATGAATGCTTAAATGAATCCTTAATCCTTATATTGTATTAATTAGATGAAAATCCTGCTGCCATGCAAAAGAGCTCTGCTGCTGCTTTAATAAACCAACAAAAGTTTAAACTATATCAATATGTTAATTCAACAGCAAAATTAATAATTTTAACATTTATATTCAGTTTATTACTTAACAATTATTTACAATTGTGGCAATTTCAAAATTATTACCAGCAAAAATATCATCATCATAGTCATCATCATCATCATCAACAGCTTCAGCTTCAACTTCATTATGAAGAAAAACATAAAACCCCAACATCGACTTTATTTTTAGCAGAATCATCATCAACATCATCATCGTCATCATTATCGACTTTAAGGTTTAGCTCATGATAGTATTAAGTTTGTTATATTTTAATTATAAAATAAGTTTTTAAGTTTTAAGAATTTAAACTAGTAATTTATTGTACAAATAAAAGACGGATCTTTTTCTATGAAATTATTTATTTATATAAATAGAAATAAAAACTTAATAAAATTAAAACAAATAAGAAAGAGCCATTATCGGTCGAGACCGATTATTTAATACCCTTCGCCATTAAAATCAAATAAGAAACAATTTTCCAAAAACTTAGGTTTTTTTAGGCTAAATCGTTGCATTCGATATTGATTGAAATGTTATATATTTGAGAAACATTTGTATAGCATACTTTTAGGATAATCTAAATATTAAATAACATAACATCACCTGAAATGCAAGAGCGCGTAACTAACATAAAAATTACAATTGATTTCTTGATTGACCATGACCAGGAGTACGCAGCCCATACCACCAGAAGTCGAAGAATTTTTATAATTTTCATAAATACCACGACCAATAATAAAACTTGTGAAAATGAGTATTAAAATCAAAAAAAAAAGGATTATCAGCCATGTCACAGAACTCAATTCCGTTCGGAAGTGGAATGAATTCCGCACTTTGCTTCTATTGAAAAAGTAAAACGAAAAAATTTTTCGGAATGAAACCACTTTCTATTTTCAAAGTGGAATTGAATTCATATGTTTTTGGTTGTTTATTCAATATTTGAACAATTTCCTCAATTAATCAGTGTTTTTTGTTAAAACAAAGATAGAGTTGAAAATTTCAATTAAAAAAAATCTTATTTTGTACTGATTTTGGACATTTCAAATTTTTCGGAATCTATAGAACCTAAAACCATTTCGATCGGAATTCAACTACGGAATGGTTTCAATTCCGAACGGAATTCGTGACATGCCTGTATATTTTTGTATAAAAAAATATTTGTTTAACAAATTTTCTTTAGAAAAATTTTGATAAAAAAAATTGTCTATAGAAAATTTTTTGATAAAAAAATTGTCTATAGAAAAATTTTTGGAAAAAAGATTTTCTGTAAAAAAATTTTCGATAAAAAAATTTTCTATAGGAAAAGTTTTGTTAAAAAAATTTTAGATAAAAATGTTTTGTAAGAAAATTTTCTATAGAAAAATTTTCTATTAAAAAAATTTCTATAGAAAAATTTTTGATAAAAAAATTTTTGATAACAAAATTGTCTGTAGAAAAGTTTTTGATAAAAACATTTTTTATAAAGAAAGTTTTTGATAAAAAAAATTTCTATAGAAAAATTTTTAATAAAAAAAATTTTCTATACAAAAATTTTTGATAAAAAAATTTTCTATAGAAAAATTTTTGATAAAAAAATTTTCTATACAAAAATTTTTGTTAAAAAAAAATTTCTATAGAAAAATTTTTGATAATAAAATTTTCTATAGACAAATTTTTGATAAAAAAACTTTTCTATAGAAAAATTTTTGTAAGAAAAATTTTTGGTAAAAAAATATTCTAAAGAGAAATTTTTAATAAAAAAAATTTCTATAGAAAAATGTTAGATGAAAAAATTTTTTATAGAAAAATTTTGGATACAAAATTTTCTATAGAAAAATTTTTGCTAAAAAAATTTCAATAAAAAAAATTTTTTATAGAAACATTTTTGATATAAAAAGTTTCTATAGAACAATTTTTGATAAAAAATTTTTTATAGCAAAAATTTTGATAAAAACTTTTCTATAGAACAATTTTTGATAAAAAAAAATTTTCTACAGAAAAATTTTTGATAGAAAGATTTTCTATAGAGATATTTTTGATCAAAAATTTTTGATACAAAATTTTCTATAGAAAAATTTTTGATTAAAAATTTTCTATAGAAAAATTTTTGTAAGAAAATTTTCTATAGAAAAATTTTTGGTAAAAAAAATATTCTATAGAGAAATTTTTGTTAAAAAAAATTTCAAAAATTTTTGCTACAAAATTTTCTTTAGAAAAATTTTAGATTAAAAAATTTTCTATACAAAAATTTTTGAAAGAAAAATTTGTTATAAAAACATTTTGTGTAGAAAAATTTTCTATATAAAAATTTTTGATAAAAAAATTTTCTATAGAAAAATTTTTGATAAAAAAATTTTCTATAGAAAAATTTTTGATAAAAAAATTTTCTATAGAAAAATTTTTGATAAAAAAATTTTCTATATAAAAATTTTCTATAGAAAAATTTTTTATAAAAAAATTTTCTATAGAACAATTTTTGATAAAAAAATTTTCTATAGAAAAATTTTTGATAAAAAAATTTTCTATAGAAAAATTTTTTATAAAAAAATTTTCTATAGAAAAATTTTTGATAAAAAAATTTTCTATAGAGAAATTTTTGATAAAAAAATTTTTTATAGAGAAATTTTTGATAAAAAAATTTTCTATAGAAAAATTTTTGATAAAAAAATTTTCTATAGAAAAATTTTTGATAAAAAAATTTTCTATAGAAAAATTTTTGATAAAAAATTTTCTATATAAAAATTTTTGATAAAAAAATTTTCTATATAAAAATTTTTGATAAAAAAATTTTCTATAGATAAATTTTTGATAAAAAAATTTTCTATAGAAAAATTTTTGATAAAAAAATTTTCTATAGAAAAATTTTTGATAAAAATATTTTCTATAGAAAAATTTTTGATAAAAATATTTTCTATAGAAAAATTTTTGATAAAAAAATTTTCTATAGAAAAATTTTTGATAAAAAAATTTTCTATAGAAAAATTTTTGATAAAAAAATTTTCTGTAGAAAAATTTTTGTTAAAAACATTTTCTATAGAAAAGTTTTTGATAAAAACATTCTCTATAGAAAAGTTTTTGATAAAAAAATTTTCTATAGAAAAGTTTTTGATAAAAAAATTTTCTATAGAAAAATTCTTGGTAAAAAAAATTCTTTAGAGAAATTTTTGATAAAAAAATTTTCTATAGAAAAATGTTTGGTGAAAAAATTTTATGTAGAAAAATTTTTGATATAAAATTTTCTATAGAAAAATTTTTGAATAAAAAATTTTCTATAGAAAAATTTTTGATATAGAAAAATTTTTGATAAAGAAATTTTTTATAGAAAATTTTTTATAAAAACATTTTCTATAGAAACATTTCTGAAAAAAAAAATTTCTATAAAAAAATTTTCTATAGGAAAATTTTTAATATTTTTTTTTTTTGTAAAATTTGTGATAAAAAAATTTTTTATCGAAAAATTTTTAATAAAAAGATTTTCTCAAAAAATAACAAATTAGTGTCGGGATGTAAATATTATTCAAAAAGAAGTGTATTTGCATTTGATCCCAAACCTGTTACATTTATTTATTAATGTAACAGATCAATTTATTGATAAAAAGCCAAAAAATGTTTGCGGAGAAACCAAATTCCTCGACGCGTTTCGATGGTTGGTTAAGCCATCTCTTTCTATAAAAAATGTTTTGATAACAAAATTTTCTATAAAGAATATTTTGATAAAAAAAAAATTTTCTAGAGAAAAATTTTCAAAAAAAAATTTTCTTAGAAAAATTTTTGATAAAAGAATTTTTTATTGAAAATTTTTTTGATATAATTATTAAAAAAAAATGGAGTCGAAACGTGTTTCTTTTTATAACGTTAGAACTTCACATTGAAAAAAATCTATTTTAGTTAAAATCATAAAAAACCACAGCTCTGCCGACAATTTTTTTTGGGTCTGTTCTCTTTGCTCTGACTCGTGGTCTAATGTTAGTTCCGCCCTTTTGAATTTCAGGTGACTATATAACATATAAAGTTCACACTACATTATTCCGTGAAAGTAAACAAATTCAAACTATATGTATTCACAAACAAATGGATATCTTTAGATATCAACTTTTATTAAACTCTTTGCAAAATAAATTATTTAAAAAATCCCTAAGGTATGTTAAACAATATTTGCTTAAAATCTGAGTCTTTAATCGATATCGAATTCGGTGTTTTGGCAACTGATTTCTTAAAGACATATCTGATAGATAGAGAGTCCTAGAAAAATTAAAGTTATTTCTTATGCAAACCTCTTAATTTTCGAATGATGTAAAAAATTCTAAAAAACGTTTGATATGCCACAGAACCATTTGTATTGAGCAAAATGGGAGTATTTTTTGTTATTGCGAAATTTTAACCAATTATGATTTATGTATACAAAAAAAATATAATAAAATCTAAAACAGGGGCCAAACCATCGCCTTCGGTATCGATCGCAGTGTAATATATTTCAGAAACATTTGTGTAGCATACTTTTAGGATAATCTAAATAATATATAAATATATCATGTTCGCTACATCGTAACTTTCCTGCTAGTAAACGGATTTAAACTAAATGTTTTGACAAACAAAAGAATACATTTAGATACCAAATTGTATTAGACCTTTCACGAAATAAATTATTTTGAAAACCCCTAAGGTAAGTTAAACAATATTTGCTTAAGTCTTAGTTTTTGATCGATATCGAATGCGAATGCCTTTACTTAAAAACATTCTATTTGGTTCTTAGTGGGTATTGAATGTAGGCTCTCGATACATTTTAAATAGCTCAATTTTAAAATTTCACAACATTTCCAATAGTTTTCTTAGAATTTTATTTATATTTATTTTACTTTTAAAATTGTAAATAAATACGATTTATCGTTTTTGCTCATAGAAATATTTTTTTCATTTTTTTTTAACTGTAAATAACAATAGACACATTTCACATAATTTTCCTTATAATTTCATAGATAAAAATAAAACAAAAATAAATTTTTTTACATTTGATTAAATCACTTAAAATGCTTAACGATAAATAAAAAAACCTTAATACTTTTTCTCTGAATTATAAAACACAAGAAATGTTTTATTTATTTCCATTAAAAAAACGAAAAAAAGGGGGTAGGGGCAAATTCTCCGTATTCGATATCAATCGAAATGTAAGATATTTCAGAAACATTTGAGTAGCATACTTTTAGGATAATCTAAATAAAATAAGACTTACTACATTGTAACTTATTTATCAAAAGTTTCCTGGTAGTAAAATAATGTCCTTTAAACTAGTACATGTTTTAACAAACAAACGGATATTTTTAGATATCAAGTTTTATTAAACTTTTTGCAAAATAAATTATCTTGAAAATCCTTAAGGTATGTTAAACAATATTTGCTTAAAAGTCTTAGTTTTTGAACGATATCGAATCCTGCGATTTGGCAAGAGATTTATTTTTACAAAATAAAATTTCTTTTTTGATAAATTCTTAACACATCAGCTTTTACATCCAGTCACTTAAGAAAACATAAAAAACACAAATAACTTTTAATATTAAGAAAAATCTTGTATATAATAAAAAACAAATACATAACAATTTATAATGTACAATAAATAAAACAATTAAAAAAAAAAAACTAAAAATATTAAGAAAAAAATTATTGAGATAAAATTTTCTTCGACCTTAAGCAATTTATTTAAAGAAATCAGATTTTGTTTTCAATAAAAGTTTATTTAATGTCAAAGTGTGTAAAGCCTGACACATAGATGGCGCATGCCAGGTGGCCCTCTTGGAGTATTAGTTTGGATCGTTTAGCATTTTCCCTATGGAAAACTTTTGCTAAAAACAGAAAAATTTTACTTTGAAATTTTTTCTATTGAAATTTTTTTTACTATAAAAATATAAAAAATTTTCTGTACAATATTTTTCGCTAAACAAATTTTTTATCTAATATTTTTCTATAAATAATATGTATATTTTTTGAATTACAACACAAAGTTAATTTATATTTTAATAGTTTTCAGAAAACTTTTTGTTAAACAATAAATTTTTTGTTCAACAAAAATTTTTCTATAGGAAATTTTTTGTTCAACAAAAATTTTTCTATAGAAAAATTTTTGTTGAACAAAAAATGTTCTATAGAAAAATTTTTGTTGAACAAAAAATTTTCTATAGAAAAATTTTTGTTGAACAAAAAATTTTCTATAGAAAAATTTTTGTTGAACAAAAAATTTTCTATAGAAAAATTTTTGTTGAACAAAAAATTTTCTATAGAAAAATTTTTGTTGAACAAAAAATTTTCTATAGAAAAATTTTTGTTGAACAAAAAATTTTCTATAGAAAAATTTTTGTTGAACAAAAAATTTTCTATAGAAAAATTTTTGATAAAATTTTTATTAAAGGAATAAACTCTACATTTAAACTTTTAAATGAAAGTGAAAGTAATACTTTAATTTATAAAGACATTTTTTTCTTATTTCGTAAAAAGGGAAATCAGAAATTTATTTTCGTTTTTTTTTCTTTTTTACAAATAATTCATTTTCTTTGAAGGAAATTTTTGTATGCGTTTGACTTTTGGTTTAGTCAGCAACTTTTTCTGAAAGCACGAAATGCACAAGGGTTAAAAATTGAAAAAGAGAAATTGTTTGTAATACTTTTACAAAGGAATTTAAGTGAAAGTGAACTTACTATTGGCTAGTTATGTAGAGTGGAAAAATTTTAATAAACTGAACTTTAACATTAAAATAGGCAAAATGTGCAGACAACAAGTGAGAATTCATATTGGGCTTTGCCAAATTTTATATACTCCTCTCAATGATTTGGGCTTAACCCTTTCTTTCCCAGGGCTACAGGTAAAAATTTTGATTTTTATCTTTTCATAGCAAAATTACGTCCCTTGAAAATTTGTTATCCAAAGCGTGATTCTGAGTCGTTATACTTACAGGTTAGTATCATACTTCTTTGCCTTGACTTCGCACATAGACAGAAACCCAAAGTACCCTACCCTGCTCAAGTGTTTGGTGTAGGTAAAATAAATGCAAGTGTTTTATTGATTACGTTCAATTAATAATATTATACCTTATAGTATATTTTGTGGTGTTAATTAAATATCCAATAATTGCAATTAATTGCAATTATTTAAAATAAATTAATCCGCATCAACATTGGTCTGTAAAAATATAAGTTTTGATATACATGAGTATGTATATAAATCTAAAAATGATATTCAAGTCATCATACCTCATTCTCATAATACTCTTCCGATTCGTACTCTTCTTCTTCATAGGCGTCATCTCTCTTTTTGCAGCAGACTCGTATGGCAATCCATATGATCAGTACTACTAATACAAGACCGCCTATAATAATCATATTTATATTCGCCATTACCAGATCCACAGTTTCGGAGGTGGCAGTAGTGACGGGTTTCTTAACCGGTATTCCCGAATTACAACCATCCAGATTACAGACCTTACAAATGTGTATCGAGTCACAAACAAAATTGTCTTTAACACATTTTCGTATAACAATATCTTCGTCTAAAGAAGAACTTTTTTCCTTTAAGACCGCACATTGGGTTTTACCTTCACCACATGACTTTAAAAATTTGCTCTCCGGTCCTGCAACATGGAGGCAGCTTGCTGTATCCAAATTGTCACAATCGTGACATTTAAGACTTAAAACTAGAAAAAAAAGTTGAATTATTTCGTCGGTAAATGATTTGTGATTCTCTTATAATAATCTTTATATGTATATAAAAATGAATAATTTTATTTGATCATGTTATGATCTTTAAAATTGTTGTTGCGCATAAGCCGACGAACATTACTTAGTTGGTCTAACGAAGTTCCGACAGGTGGCGCCACTGAAAATTGCTTAAAGTTAATTAAAACGTAAACTCTGCATTTGATCATGCTATCAACTTTAGCAAAGCTTTTACTCATAAGCCAACCAAAGTTTATAAATTAGTATGACCAACTTCCCACAGATGGCGCCACTGAAAATTACACAAAATTAATTCAATCGTAAACTGAGCATTTGATCATGTTATGATCTTTTGAAAATTTGTTGCTATGAGGTAACAAAGGTTTCAAAGTGGGTATGACCAATTACCGGTAGCGCCAATGGAAATTACTCAAAATTAGTTAAATCGTAGTTATTTTGTGGCGCAAAAACAAGTTTGGCATTTTATTTATAAAATTCTATCTTCTGGATTCGCTTATGAGCTCGCGCTACTATTGTTTTTTGTAATCTAAAGAGAATATCTGGTACTATATAACTGCGTTTCAGAAAGTAGCGAAGGCAGCTTGATTTTTGTGTAATATTTTCGAAAACACCAAAATTCTTATAAAAATTAGACAAATTTCGGTCAATGCTGAGGGTGAATGCTTTACTGACTTAAAATTTAGTTTAAAATTATTTTAGAACCTTTTTCTATACGAATATCTAATAAAAAATAAACTCTTAATAAAAAAAACTTTTTAGCAAAATGAGAAAAGTGATAGCATCTTATTGAGAAAAACATTCAATTTCTTCGATCAGCGAAATATATTTCACTTTAAAAATTTCTCAACACAAAGCCGTTCAAGATTTTTGAAAACAATTTTAAAACTAGCTGTACCATGCGCGCGCTACTCCGGCGGCTACTAAAATTAATTTGAAGGAATGACATTAGAAACCTCCATCCAGTCATGCGCAATAACTTTGCTAAAGATCATAGCATGATCAAATGCACAATTTACGACTCAATTAATTTTGACTCCATTAATTTAGATTTGGTGCCATCTGGCAAAAATTAGTCGAACCAACTTAAAAAACTTTGTAGGCTCAAGAGCAAAAGATAATAGTATGATCAAATGTAGGGTTTATTTTTAATTCATTTTGAGTAATTTTATTTGGCGCCACCTGTCGGGAACTGATCATACCAACTTAGAAACCCTCTTCGGCTCTTCTTCTTCTTCTGTTATTCTTGACTCCCAGTGGAGCATAGGGCATCGGCTCATGCATGATCAAAAGCACCATTTACGATTTAATTAACTTTAATAAATTTTCAGTGGCGCCACCTGTCGTAACTTGGTCACATCAATCTTCATCGGCTCATGCACAACAACTTTGCTAAAGATCATAACATGATCAAATTTTTTTTATATATAGAAGATAATTTATAGAGTTTATGCAATATATGGTAACCATTTTATACAATATGTATGTAAATATAAAAAATTTCCATGGATTTTGAAAACTCTAAAAAACTTGTTACAAAAAATATGATAAATGAAGAACCGCTTGACCGATTTTGAACAAACTTCACATAACCTTTTTTCTAAATAGTCCAAACAAAGCCTAAACATTTGGTTTGGATAGGTAAGACCATTCTTAAGTTATAAAGTTACAACGAAAAGTGGCATTGATTGTTATATATATATATATAAATTATCGGTATAATATCGAATGCGCAATCGGCTAAAAACTAAATAAATCAAATGCAGAGTTTAACTTTTAATTCATTTTGAGTAATTTTCTGTGGCGCCACCTGTTGGGAATTGGTCAAACCAGCTTAGAAGCGCCCATGCGCAAAAACTTTGCTAAAGATCATAGCATGATCAAATGCACAGATTAAGATTTAATTAACTTTAATTAATTTTCAGTGGCGCCACCTGTCGGAACTTGGTCATATCAATGTTCGTCGGCTTTTGCGCAACAACTTTGCTAAAGATAATAACATGATCAATTTTTTTATATATAGATGAAGATAATTTATAGAGTTTATACAATATATGGAAACTATATTAAACAATATGTGTGTTAATATAAAAAATTTCCATGGATTTTAAAAACTCTAAAAAAACTTGTTACAAAAAATATGATAAATGAAGAACCGCTTGACCGATTTTGAACAAACTTCATATGATAAATAGACCAAACAAAACATAAACATTTGATTTGGATGGGTAAGACCATTCTTAAGTTATTAAGTTACAGCGAAAAGTGGCATTGACATTGGCATTTTGATATATATCGAATGAACAATCGGTTAAAAACTAAAAAAAGTCGAAGAGAAAAATAATTTAGAATAATGTAGTAAATCAAACGTATTGGGCAATTATTGAAAGAGCTACATGTTCCAAAAGCCTTTTACTGCAGGGTGGTATACTTTGACGCCCAATAATAGGGCTCCAATTTGAAACCTTATTGGCCGTCGGTCAATTCATGTGACTAACTTTACAAGCTTAATGCGGCCTTTATATCTGCAGCGAAGCCTAGCATAGATATGTAAAATCACTTTAAAAATATTTATGGCTGATGCCCAAATTGTTAGCAATATCCTATTAGTCTGACGGAGAACGGTTAATCTTTCACAACCAAATTTGCACCTCGAAAACGTTAAAATCAATTGAAGTGGATATCGTGCCACAAATCCATCTTCTGGCACAAATAGGCGAAAACTTTTTAGATTATCTAACATATAACCTTTTTACCTTGGACAATTCCAATTAAGAAAATTATTTTTTTAAGCATTTTGCTTTGAATCCCGTTCCGTCAACACTGCCGACTCTTATAAAATTACTAATTAAACTGATATGATTAAGATCTATTGGTCTATCTTCACAAACCAAAGAAATTTATAAAAGATAAAATAGATTGGCAGATTCATTTTCTAAAAATGCTCTACTAAGACACCCTATGGGTTGTACATATGACAGATAAGCGGTTTGTTATATATGCATCAAGAAGGGGCTGTAATATAATAAGTATTAAAGATTTTTTTAATGATTTTTTACCACAAAATTTACGTTATTGAACATTAAACCAGTGGTGGGCACTAACACATATGCCTACAACTTTGAGATTGTACTGATCGCAAGAGAGAGAGAAATTTAAATCTCACAATAGAGTGCTCTCGCTTTATCAAGTGAGTTTTATAGCGAATGATGGAATTTGTTGGGAAGATTTTGTAGAGTACCTACCCAGAAAAGATTATTCTTTACGCATAACCGCAAACTGAGTAATTTATTTTCTAAAAAAAATATACATATTCCGATTTTATGACTGACGAAGTATTTTTTGCGGTTAAGCTATAAATAGCTTAACCTAAATAAATATTAAAAAGACTGAAAATCTCATTTCAAATAAGAGATTACATGGATATGTTTCGTTCAAAAATTCTATTTACTATAAAGACTAAATTATTGTAATTTCATTAAGATTAAGCTACGATTCTAATAATAATCATGATAATGGCATTTCCAATATTACCGGCCCAACGTTTAGTGTTGGTCTAATATGGGAGCTACGTAAAATATAAACATTTCAACGTTTTTATTCACAGATTTTTTTAACAGAATGTTAATGCCAGACGTAATTCAGATACAAATAGTGACCACAATCTTCTTTTTGCTACTTTTTGAATGCGGCCAGTAGCATTCGAAATCGGCTCTAACGATTTTGACAAAATTTAGACACTGGGTACCTTTTTTTTCCTTATAGATCGAATATGAAGGGACTTTTGGAAGTTTCACCGCTGAGGGGGTAAAAACGGGAAAAAAGGGGAAAAGTCGTAAACGTTATATCTCCTAAAGTAAGAGGTATCGAAATAAAATTAAAATTACGTTTTGAACGGCTATGAAAATAAGCACCTGTCTGCTTATTTTGGTACTTTTTTAAAACTATGTCCGAAAGGGGGTAAGTAAGGGTGAAAATAGTTTGTTGGTAATTTTTTAACCCACTCTTATTTTGAAAACCAAAGAATATAAAAAGAAACTTTGTACTGCAGTCAATAGATATGAAAGAAATGTTGAACACGTATTTGGCACTTTTTTGATTTTGGGCCCAAAATGGGTAAAAAAGGTATAAAATGATAACTTAACATCTCAAAAAGTAATATAAATAGGAACATTATGTTAAATGCGTTTTAATAAAATGTACCGAATTTAATTGGTGCCGAAGAAGTGCCAAATATCCATATTTAACTTTTTTGAAATTAGGGGATAAAAAGGGGGAAAAAGTTGTAATGTTATAACTTTTAAACAAATTAATGTTTGTCTGTATGTATGTTCTTTATAGAAAAGTAAACTATGCATTTGATCATGTTATGCTCTTTAGCGATGTTGCGAATAAGCCGGCAAAAGTTTTTAAGTTGGTAAGACTAATTTCCGAAAGGTGGCGCCACTGAAAAATACTAAAAATTAATTAAATCGTAAACTGTGCATTTGATCATACTATGATCTTTAGCAAAGTTGTAGCGCATGAGCCGGCGGAGGTTTCTTAGTTGGTGTAAACAATATCCGACAGGTGGCGCTGCTGAAAATGACTCAAAGTGGGCTAAATCGTAAACTATGTATTTGATCATGCTATGATCTTTAGCAAAGCTGTTGCGGATAAGCCGACAAAGGTTCATTCATTGATATGATCAAAGTCCGACAGGTGGCGACATTGAAAATAACTCAAAGTGAATTAAACCGACGGAGGTTTCTGTTGGTATGACCAATTTCCATAATTATTCAAAATGAGTTAAACTGTAAACTATGCAAAGTACGTAAACTATGTGTTGATCGGAAAAAATAAATCAAATAAATCAAAATTAACTGAATATTTGTGTAATGTCTTTCCTCTAAATTTATTTTAGTACTTTATAAATTAAATATATAAAAACTTTATAATTTGCCTCAAAATGCTTATCATAAAGCTCGGAGCAAGGCTCGGTCAACCAGGTACTAATTATTTTATTGGCTACATACGACATTTAATTCGATGAGATAATTACTTCGGCACTCGATAGGCGGCGATAAAATAGCAATAGGATCAACTAACTATAAAGTTTTGCTTTACTTACAGCTCAGCTTATTTCAAAGTCGCTCATAAAATTTGGATCAGACATATATTATGATCTAATAGAGGTAATGCTGAAATGAATACAGGAAGGTAGCAAAAATAAAAAAAGGTTTTCATAAAATACAGGAAAGATAAATATAGAAGAGTTTGGTAATATTTAATTTTTTACTTAAAAAAATTAAATATAAACATATATTAAACATGTTAACGAAAACTACTCAAATAAATCCGATGTTACCCAAAATTTACAAAAGTGTGTTTGGCATTGAGTACGGTAACACAATTGGGTAAGTTTTTGGTAACTCTAGACTGGTTTGAGTAGTATTGTTATCGCACTGGAACATTGTTACGCGCGCTTTGTTAAATGCACAAAAACAAAAATTGAAGATCAGTGGCATGTACGAGGTATTTTCGGCTAGCTCTGCCGTCAGTGGTGCGGTTCTCGACCCAATTGTTTAGACGCGTAATCATAGAAAAAATCATGCCATTGTAAATTGCCACAAGAAAAAAATTTAAAATATAGAGCTTCTAATAAAATAAGTTGAAAAAAAAAATGAAAGGAACGAAATTAATCTGAATTATACCAACTTTGACGGGACTCCGTAGTCACGTCACGGGGTCATCACTGTTTACTCATACCTACCAATTCGTTACCTTCGTTTTGTAACAAGAAAATGAATTTATTTCATTATGAAATTCATTATTTTATTTTATAAAATTAATCATATTAATAACATACAATAATTTGTGATGACTTTTTTTTTAAATTCGACGATAAAAAACTACCCAAACCAGTCCGAAGTTACTCAAAACTCAACCAATTGTGTTTGAGTACTCTATACAGGTTGGAGTCTTTGCTAAATTGTGAGAGGGGGCCAAATCACCGCCTTCGATATCGATCGAAAAATCAGACTTTTAAGCAAATATTATTTATGTTCTAGTACTTACACGAAACAACCCAAATTTACTCAAAAGTGTTGTTTTATGAGTAATTTCTTACAACTATTTCGGATAGTTTCGTTAGAGTATAACAAAAATATTGTGTAACATAAGCTTAGGGATTTTCAAAATAATTTATTTTGCAAAGAGTTTAATCAAATTTGATACTAAAGAAATCCATTTACTTGTCAAAATATTAAGTTTAAATGAAATTATTTTACTATCTGATAACTTTTGACAAATAAGTTACAATTATATATATTATTTTGATTATCCTAAAAGTATGCTACACGAATGTTTCAGAAATATCTTACATTTCGATCGATATCGAACGCTGTAATTTGGCCCCTAATGTTTTTAGCACATAGAAATGGGTCTGAGACCAACTTGTAGTATTCCGATTGACTCGGCAACTCTTTATGAGTTTGAATGGAAAAATCTTCGTATTTATAACATACGTATCTTCATATGTACAAAATCCTTTAGATCGAACGTCGTGCGTGCGTTGAGCATGATTTTTGTAGTAGGAGATCGTTCACTGATCGAAAAAAAAATGTCCGTGGAAAACTGTAGTCGTACTGGCACAATTGAGAACGGAATTAATCTGAATAAATTGATTTAACGTGAAGATTTAACATCTTTGGCCCCCCATTGACCGTAGCGTCCCCAACGAATGCCGTGCATGTGGCCAACCACACTTTTTTGTGTTCTATTCTGAAAAAAGTGGAAGATTTAAAAAAATGGTGACTAAAAAGTGTAAATTGTGTAACGATTTTCACACTCGATTTATTTTAAGGGTGCTACACTTTTTTTTTATAAATAAGTTTTGTTAAGAGTGTGCACAGACAAATAAATATGTGATTAAAATCGCTTGACCCATATAAAAATCGTTGAACATGTTAAAACGCCAGATGTACAAATGTTTGAGGAGAAAAATTTTAATTTTTTGTAACGTTAAAAATGTTGCACTTTGTTAGTGTTTGGGTAACATTGGAAAAATGTTAGACAATTAATAAACACTGTTAGTTTTGAGTATAGTAGACTTATCCAGTGGAAGTAGAACATATTCTTGGCTCCGATCTTCAAACGGATCACCCGTAAGCAACAAATTAATGAAATTGTAAGTACTACACCATTTTCAATTAAAATTAAAAAATATTCAATTAAAATTGAGAATATTCAATTGAAATTGAGAAATGTTCAATTGAAATTGAGAATTTTCAATTGAAAATGAGAAATTTTCAATTGAAATTAAGAATTTTCATTTGAAATTGAGAAATTTTCAATTGAAATTGAGAATTTTCAATTGAAAATGAGAAATTTTCAATTAAAATTGAGAATTTTCATTTGAAATTGAGAAATTTCCAATTGGAATGGAGAATTTTCAATTAAAAATGAGAAATTTTCAATTAAAATTGAGAAAACCTTAATTGGAAACGAGAAATATTCAGTTGAAATTGAGAATTTTTCAACTGAAATTGAGAATTTTTGAATTGAAATTGAGAAAAGCCCAATTGAAAATGAGAAATTTTCAACTGAAATTGAGAATTTTTAAATTTAAATTGATAATTTTTCAATTGAAATTGAGAAAAGCACAATTGAAAATGAGGTTGAATTTTTCAATCGAAAATGAGAAATTTTCAATTGAAAATGAGAAATTTTCAATTGAAAATGAGAAATTTTCAATTGAAATTGAGAAGTTTAAAATTTATATTAAGAAATTTTCAATTGAAATTGAGAACACCCCAAGAGAAATTTCAACCTCATTTTTAATTTAGGTTTTCTCAATTTCAATTCCAAAATTCTCAATTTCAATTGAAAATTTCTCATTTTAAATTGAAAATTTCTCAATTCCAATTGAAAATTTCTCAATTTCAATTAAAAAAATCAACCTCATTTTCAATTGGGGTTTTCTCAATTTCAATTGAAAAATTCTCAATTTAAATTTAAAAATTCTCAATTTCAATTGAAAATTTCTCATTTTCAATTGGGATTTTCTAAATTTCAATTTACAAATTCTCATTTTCAATTGAAAAATTCTCAATTTAAATTTAAAAATTCTCAATTTCAATTGAAAATTTCTCCTTTTCAACTAAAAATTCTCAATTTCAATTGAATATTTCTCAATTTCAATTGAAAAGTCTCAATTTCAGTTGTAAATTTCTCAATTTCAACTAAAAATTCTCAATTCCAATTGAATATTTCTCAATTTAAATTGAAAATTCTCAATTTCAATTGAACATTTCTCAATTCAATTTGAAAATTTCTCAATTACAATTGAAAATGGTGTAGTAAGTATAAGTAAAATTTTCTATAAAATTTATTTGTGTTTCTTAATGTGTAACAATTGGTGAGCCACCCTGTTTGTAATTTTCAATATTTTAAAATAAAAAATAGAAATTATGTCCCACGACAATACGACTATAGGAAAGAACTTAAAATTACAATTTCAATAAATAAGCGATTAACATCATTCCAAGGGTAGAGATAAGAATGCCCTCAGTTGAATGCAGTGTATGGCTCTTGTTGCAGAGAGCATCTCTACACTTATGACATTTGACTGTATCGAATCGGGAACTGCGGTCCTGCACTGTACCATCACAACTGAATTCGGTGTAAAATGGAATACTTTTATAAAAGCATT
The DNA here is from genome assembly GCA_933228675.1 of Stomorhina lunata. NCBI lineage: Eukaryota > Metazoa > Arthropoda > Insecta > Diptera > Rhiniidae > Stomorhina > Stomorhina lunata. The sequence goes on along the minus strand of OW121741.1, from coordinate 135,533,107 downwards.
CACGAAAAACGGCTGTTCGTCCGTCTGGAAAAAAGTAAAAAATGTTATTGAAATTCTTTTAAAAAGTCATTCCATAACCCACCTTTCGTGGCAATTTGTTTGACACAACCATAGGCATCCTCTCGACATTCTTCGATAAATTCTGCATTTTTAACGGCAGCAGTTGAATTTTTACAATCATCGTCTTTTAAACTGTTACAGGTAAAACATTTCAGCAATTTCTTCGATTGCATTAAAGAAGGCAAAGAAATGTCCAAAGCATCTGTAAAAAAATGTAATTTTTGTATTTTTTATAATTTCATTTAAATTTTTTTTATCTCACTTGAATGTTTGAAATAAACTGCTAAAATAATGCAAAAACTTAATAATTGTACAAAATGCATTTTTCTCATTTACTTAACTACAACTGCGGATTGTGAACGTTTTAAATGTTATAAAGCTCCGCATCAACTATCAAGTAATTACAAATCAGCTTTTATATTTAATATTTTATAATATTTATAAACAGCAGCAGCCACATTCTGTGATTCATTTGCAAAATAAAAATATTGAAATATATCTTGAAAAAAAGTTTATTTTTGGATCTGATTTTTAAATTTAATTCACTTTAACTACAGGGTGGCCCAAAAGTCGCGAACGGATTTGAAAAATTAATAACTTCTCTAATTTAATTATTATTATTATTTTTCTTTTAAGGACTTGTAAAATCAATCTGGGAGATTAATTATGAAAGGTTACCACGTTATCCAGCGAACCAAAATCATAGAACTTTATTTTGAACATCATCAACGATCAATAATTCAAACTCAACGAGCCTATCGTCGTCATTTTAATGTGCGGAATTCACCATCCAAAACAATGATTCGACGCTTAGTGACACGTTTTCAGGAACAAGGCTCAGTGACGAATCTTCCACGAAGCGGAAGACCACATTCTGTTATTAGTAAAGCAAATATTCAACGCGTTCTGGAGAGTGTTGAGGAGAATCCTGAAACATCAACTCGAAGGCGCTCTGCTGAGCTCGGCGGTTTTTACGCAAAATATTAAAGGGAATTTTACATCTTTTCACATACAAGGTGCAGTTAGTGCAAGAACTAAAGCCATGAGATTCCCAAGAACGATTAATTTATGCAGTTTGCTTTCCCCCCTTCGGCCTTTTTGGGCCACCCTGTACAACTATTACTTACATTAAGTGATGTCAACATTCGCATTTTAAAAAGCACCGAAAGTTTCACTTGTTTTAGTTGGCATCACTGCCTTATTTGACCACACATTTTAAAGCTGATATTAGTTTTATGTTTAGTTTGATTTGAAATTTCATTATGAATATATCTAAACCAGAACCAATTCGGTCAATCGGCTAAAGAACAAATTGTTATTGATTTTGAATTTGTAATTCAAATTATATTTTCCGATGCAACCCATTTCTGGTTGAATGTTGACGTAAATAAACAGAGTTGATATATTTGGAGTGAGGAGAATCCATAAGCTTTTGTCGAAATCCCATAACATCCAAAGAAAATTAATGCTTTATTGGCTGACAGTGTCATTGGTCCATATGTCTATAAAAACAATTTTTCTATAGAAATTTTTCGATAAAAAAATTTTTCTATTAAAAATTTTTTGATTAGAAAATTTTTCTATAGAAATTTTTTCGATAAGGAATTTTTTCGATAAGAAATTTTTCTATAGAAAATTTTTCGATAAGAAAATTTTCTATAGAATTTTTTTCGATAAAAAAATTTTTCTATAGAAAAATTTTCAGTAAAAAATTTTTTTCTATAGAAAATTTTTTTGATAAAAAAATTTTTCTATAGAAAATTTTTTTGATAAAAAAATTTTTCTATAGAAAATTTTTTTGATAAAAAATTTTTCTATAGAAAATTTTTTTGATAAAAACATTTTTCTATAGGAAATTTTTTTTGATAAGAAAATTTTTCTATAAAAAATTTTTCGATAAGAAAATTTTTCTATAGAAAATTTTTGGATAAGAAAATTTTTCTATAGAAAACTTTTCGATAAGAAAATTTTTCTATAGAAAATTTTTCGGTAAGAAAATTTTTCTATAGAAAATTTTTCGATAAGAAAATTTTTCTACAGAAAATTTTCGATAAGAAAATTTTTCTATAGAAAATTTTTCGATAAGAAAATTTTTCTATAGAAAATTTTTCGATAAGAAAATTTTTCTATAGAAATTTTTTCGATAAGAAAATTTTTCTATAGAAATTTTTTCGATAAGAAAATTTTTCGATAAGAAAATTTTTCGATAAGAAAAATTTTCTATAGAAAATTTTTCGATAAGAAAATTTTTCTATAGAAAATTTTTCGGTAAGAAAATTTTTCTATAGAAAATTTTTCGATAAGAAAATTTTTCTACAGAAAATTTTCGATAAGAAAATTTTTCTATAGAAAATTTTTTGATAAGAAAATTTTTCTAGAGAAAATTTTTCGATAAAAAAAATTTCTAAAGAAAGTTTTTCGACAAAAAAAAAAACATTTCTGTAGAAAGTTTTTCGACAAAAAAAAAAATTCTGTAGAAAATTTTTCTATAACAAATTTTTTTTATACGAAAATATTTCAGTAGAAAATTTTATAATAAGAAAATCTTTGTACCGAAAATTTTTCGATAACAAAATATTTCTATAGAAAATTTTTCGTTAAAAAAATTTTTCTTTAGAAAATTTTTCTATCGAAAAATTTTTCGTTAGAAAAAAATGTTTCTATAGAAAATTTTTCGTTAAAAAAATTTTTCTGTAGAAAATTTGTCGATTAAAAAATTTTTCGATAGAAAAATTTTTCGATTAAAAAATTTTTCTATAGAAAAATTTATCTTCAGAAAATTTTTAGACAAAAAATTTATATATAGAAAATTTTTCGATAAAAAAACTTTTCTATAGAAAATTTATCGATAAAAGATTTTTCTATAGAAAATTTTTCGATAAGAAAATTTTTCTATAGAAAGTTTTTCGACAAAAATAAAATCTGTAGAAAATTTTTCTATAACAAATTTTTTTTATACGAAAATATTTCAGTAGAAAATTTTATAATAAGAAAATCTTTCTACCGAAAATTTTTCGATAACAAAATATTTCTATAGAAAATTTTTCGTAAAAAAAAATTTTCTTTAGAAAATTTTTCTATCGAAAAATTTTTCGATAGAAAAAAATGTTTCTATAGAAAATTTTTCGTTAAAAAAATTTTTCTGTAGAAAATTTGTCGATTAAAAAATTTTTCTATAGAAAAATTTATCTTCAGAAAATTTTTAGACAAAAAATTTATATATAGAAAATTTTTCGATAAAAAAACTTTTCTATAGAAAATTTATCGATAAAAAATTTTTTGATAAGAAAATTTTGTTGTCAAATAATTTTTTCCATAAAAAATTTTTCTATAGAAAATTTTTCGATATAAAAATTTTTCTTTACAAATTTTTCGATATAAAAATTTTTCTTTACAAATTTTTCGATAAAAAAATTTTTCGATAACTATTTTTTTTTATAACATTTTTTTAATAAGAAAATATTTCAATAGAAAATTTTATAATAAGAAAATCTTTCAACCGAAAATTTTTCGATAACAAAATATTTCTGTAGAAAATTTTTCGTTACAAAAATTTTTCTTTAGAAAATTTTTCTATCGAAAAATTTTTCGATTAAAAAATTGTTCTATAGAAAAATTTATCTTCAGAAAATTTTTAGACAAAAAATTTATATATACAAAATTTTTCGATAAAAAAAACTTTTCTATAGAAAATTTATCGATAAAAACTTTTTTGATAAGAAAATTTGTCGACAACAAAATTTTTTATAGAAAATTTTACGATAAAAAAATTTTTATAGAAAAATTTTAGATAAAATTATTTTTCTATAGAAAAATTTTCAATAAAAATATTTTTCTATAGAAAATTTTTCAATAAAAATATTTTTCTATAGAAAATTTTTCAATAGAAATATTTTTCGATAGAACATTTTTCGATAAAAGAAATTTTCTATTGAAAATTTTTCAATAAAAAATTTTTCTATAGAAAATTTTTCGATAAAAAATTTTTCTATAGAAAATTTTTCGATACAAAAATTTTTCTTTACAAATTTTTCAATAAAAAAATTTTTTTATAGAAAATTTTCGATAAAAAAATTTTTCTATATAAAATTTTTCGATAACAAATTTTTCTGTAGAAAATTAAAAAAATTTGATATTTGTGAATAGTCATACTTTATTCATTCAGATATTGAAACATATGTAAATAAATAAAGATATTGAAACATAAATAAAAGATCATTATATTCCAAGGAGTAAAATTTGAGCTCGCACTATTTTTTGTGTTATCTCCAATTGTACAAGTTTTACTCAGGCCATTACAGGCATCTTTTTGGCAGTCACAACAAAATTTGTTTGTAGAATCTCCTATAAATTTTTTACACGTCGTCTTATTGCCACAACCACGTTTGATAGTGGAGCCATCGTCCCACATGTTCACACAAAACTCAACACCCGCGTGGCAAGGCTGCACATAAAAGTCATTTCCCAGAATCGGGCCGCACAGGTTTGTAAAGGACGCATCACATTTGTGACACCACAAACCATTTGCTGTAATGATTTTGAAAATTTGAGTACTTAAGTATAAAATAATATGTAGATGTAGAAGATCTTACCGATACTTAAGAAGTAAAACATTATAGTAATTGCGCACGGAATTTTCATTTTTAAATATTTTTAAAATTTAATATTTTTTTTTGTCAGTCTTATAATTATTTTTAGACATTAAAAACAGTGCATACAAAATTAGTCAAGCACGAATATCTGATACCCCACTAAAATTAAATATGGATCTATTGTTAGAAATTCTTCATTTTTAGAAGTATATCTGTGCCTATATGTATTATTTAGAATATCCTAAAAGTATGCTACCAAATGTGTTGCATTTCGATCTATACCGGATGGGGCGATTTGGCCCCTGGGTTTGAAGGTGCATTAACATGTTTACAGTAGTTTTGATACATTCAAAGATATTAGGAAAACTCTTATGTGGGTGTATAAGGTAAATCTACATACATACAATTAAAGCAATTTAAAATGTATGTACAAATAATTCGATACTTTAAGTGCATAAGTTTGAGAAATCAATTAAATTTTTAAACGTTTAACCACTTAAGGATTTAATTAATTTTTGCTACAACAATTTTTGTATTTTTTCTGAGCTTGAGTTTTTCCTTTTCTTTTTTTTTTGCTCAACAGCTTTTTTGTTGTTATGATAAATTACGAATTTTCTTATAGGTAGACAATGCTCACTCACACTTTGATGAAATTTAATTCATTTTTCTTTTAAACGATTTCTAACATTTCATTTTCTCTTTAATTTCCTTTTACTAATTGCGATGTTGTCGAAAACAAAAAAACAATGCAGAACATAAAGAGAATATCGGAAAAACTACAACGGAAAAATTAAACACATACATAAGTAAAAACAAGTATTAAGGCCGTTCAAGACTGACGAAATAATACCCTTTTTTCAAATTTCCTATTTTTTATAGGAAATTAAAAAAAATATCTTATATTTTTATACGAAATTTTTTAAGAAAATTTTCAAAAAATTCCTGTTTTTAAAGGAAATTTTTTAAAAATTTAATATTTTGAAAGGATTTTTTTTTTAAATTTTCTATTTTTATAGGAATTTTTTTTAAAAATTTTAAATTTTATAGGAAATTTTTTAAAAAATTTTCTATTTTTATAGGAATTTTTTTAAAAATGTTCTATTTTTATAGGAATTTTTTTAAAAATTTTCCAATTTTTTGGGAATTTTTCAAAAATTTCCTATATTTTATAGGAAATTTTTTAAAAATTTCCTATATTTTATAGGAAATTTTTTAAAAATTTCCTATATTTTATAGGAAATTTTTTAAAAATTTCCTATTTTTATAGGAAAATTTTCAAAAATTTCCTATATTTTATAGGAAAATTTTCAAAAATTTCCTATATTTTATAGGAAGTTTTTCAAAAATTTCCTATATTTTATAGGAAATTTTTCAAAAATTTCCTATATTTTATAGGAAATTTTTCAAAAATTTCCTATATTTTATAGGAAATTTTTCAAAAATTTCCTATATTTTATAGGAAATTTTTCAAAAATTTCCTATATTTTATAGGAAATTTTTCAAAAATTTCCTATATTTTATAGGAAATTTTTCAAAAATTTCCTATATTTTATAGGAAATTTTTCAAAAATTTCCTATATTCTATAGGAAATTTTTCAAAAATTTCCTATATTCTATAGGAAATTTTTCAAAAATTTCCTATATTCTATAGGAAATTTTTCAAAAATTTCCTATATTCTATAGGAAATTTTTCAAAAATCTCCTATATTTTATAGGAAATTTCTCAAAAATTTCCTATATTTTATAGGAAATTTTTCAAAAATTTCCTATATTTTATAGGAAATTTTTCAAAAATTTCCTATATTTTATAGGAAATTTTTCAAAAATTTCCTATATTTTATATGAAATTTTTCAAAAATTTCCTATTTTTATAGGGAATTTTTCAAAAATTTCCTATTTTTATAGGGAGTTTTTCAAAAATTTCCTATTTTTATAGGGAGCTTTTCAAAAATTTCCTATTTTTATAGGGAATTTTTCAAAAATTTCCTATTTTGGTAGGAAATTTTTTAAAAATTTACTTTTTTATAGGAAATTTTTCAAAAATTTCCTATATTTTAAAGGAAATTTTTCAGTATTTTTTTCAAAAATTTTCTATTTTGATAGGATTTTTTTTTTAATTTTCAATTTTTATGGGTAATATTTTTAAAATTTTCTAATTTTATAGGAAATTTTTCAAAACTTTTCTATTTTTATAGGAAATTTTTCAAAAATTTTTTATTTTTATAGGAAATTTTTCAAAAATTTCCTATATTTTAAAGGAAATTTTTCTAAAATTTCCTATATTTTATAGGAAATTATTCAAAAATTTCCTATATTTTATAGGAAATTATTCAAAAATTTCCTATATTTTATAAGAAATTTTTCAAAAATTTCCTATATTTTATAGGAAAATTTTCAAAAATTTCCTATATTTTATTGGAAATTTTTCAAAAACTTCCTATATTTTATAGGAAATTTTTCAAAAATTTCCTATATTTTATAGGAAATTTTTCAAAAATTTCCTATATTTTATAGGAAATTTTCCGAAAATTTCCTATATTTTATAGGAAATTTTTCAAAAATTTCCTATATTTTATAGGAAATTTTTCAAAAATTTCCTATATTTTATAGGAAATTTTTCAAAAATTTCCTATTTTTTTAGGAAATTTTTCAAAAATTTCCTATATTTTATTTTCAAAAATTTCCTATTTTTATAGGAAATTTTTCAAAAATTTCATATTTTTATAGCAAATTTTTCAAAAATTTCCTATTTTTATAGCAAATTTTTTAAAAATTTCCTATTTTTATAGGATTTTTTTTAAAGTTTCCTATTTTATTTAGGAATTTTTTAAAAATTTCCTATTTTTATAGGGAATTTTTCAAAAATTTCCTATTTTTATAGGGAGTTTTTCAAAAATTTCCTATTTTTATAGGGAGCTTTTCAAAAATTTCCTATTTTTATAGGGAATTTTTCAAAAATTTCCTATTTTGGTAGGAAATTTTTTAAAAATTTACTTTTTTATAGGAAATTTTTCAAAAATTTCCTATATTTTAAAGGAAATTTTTCAGTATTTTTTTCAAAAATTTTCTATTTTGATAGGATTTTTTTTTTAATTTTCAATTTTTATGGGTAATATTTTTAAAATTTTCTAATTTTATAGGAAATTTTTCAAAACTTTTCTATTTTTATAGGAAATTTTTCAAAAATTTTTTATTTTTATAGGAAATTTTTCAAAAATTTCCTATATTTTAAAGGAAATTTTTCTAAAATTTCCTATATTTTATAGGAAATTATTCAAAAATTTCCTATATTTTATAGGAAATTATTCAAAAATTTCCTATATTTTATAAGAAATTTTTCAAAAATTTCCTATATTTTATAGGAAAATTTTCAAAAATTTCCTATATTTTATTGGAAATTTTTCAAAAACTTCCTATATTTTATAGGAAATTTTTCAAAAATTTCCTATATTTTATAGGAAATTTTTCAAAAATTTCCTATATTTTATAGGAAATTTTTCGAAAATTTCCTATATTTTATAGGAAATTTTTCAAAAATTTCCTATATTTTATAGGAAATTTTTCAAAAATTTCCTATATTTTATAGGAAATTTTTCAAAAATTTCCTATTTTTTTAGGAAATTTTTCAAAAATTTCCTATATTTTATTTTCAAAAATTTCCTATTTTTATAGGAAATTTTTCAAAAATTTCATATTTTTATAGCAAATTTTTCAAAAATTTCCTATTTTTATAGCAAATTTTTTAAAAATTTCCTATTTTTATAGGATTTTTTTTAAAGTTTCCTATTTTATTTAGGAATTTTTTAAAAATTTCCTATTTTTATAGGAATTTTTTTAAAGATTTCCTATTTTCAAAGATTTCCTATTTGATAGCAAAAATTTCCTATTTTAATAGGAATTTTTTCAAAAATTTCCTATTTTATTTAATAGGAAAATTTTCAAAAATTTCCTATTTTTATAGAAAATTTTTCAAAAAATTCCTATTTTTATAGGATTTTTTTTTTAAATTTCGTGTTTTTATAGGAATTTTTTAAAAATTTCCTATTTTTATAGGATTTTTTCAAAAATTTCCTATATTCTATAGGAAATTTTTCAAAAATCTCCTATATTTTATAGGAAATTTCTCAAAAATTTCCTATATTTTATAGGAAATTTTTCAAAAATTTCCTATATTTTATAGGAAATTTTTCAAAAATTTCCTATATTTTATAGGAAATTTTTCAAAAATTTCCTATATTTTATATGAAATTTTTCAAAAATTTCCTATTTTTATAGGGAATTTTTCAAAAATTTCCTATTTTTATAGGGAGTTTTTCAAAAATTTCCTATTTTTATAGGGAGCTTTTCAAAAATTTCCTATTTTTATAGGGAATTTTTCAAAAATTTCCTATTTTGGTAGGAAATTTTTTAAAAATTTACTTTTTTATAGGAAATTTTTCAAAAATTTCCTATATTTTAAAGGAAATTTTTCAGTATTTTTTTCAAAAATTTTCTATTTTGATAGGATTTTTTTTTTAATTTTCAATTTTTATGGGTAATATTTTTAAAATTTTCTAATTTTATAGGAAATTTTTCAAAACTTTTCTATTTTTATAGGAAATTTTTCAAAAATTTTTTATTTTTATAGGAAATTTTTCAAAAATTTCCTATATTTTAAAGGAAATTTTTCTAAAATTTCCTATATTTTATAGGAAATTATTCAAAAATTTCCTATATTTTATAGGAAATTATTCAAAAATTTCCTATATTTTATAAGAAATTTTTCAAAAATTTCCTATATTTTATAGGAAAATTTTCAAAAATTTCCTATATTTTATTGGAAATTTTTCAAAAACTTCCTATATTTTATAGGAAATTTTTCAAAAATTTCCTATATTTTATAGGAAATTTTTCAAAAATTTCCTATATTTTATAGGAAATTTTCCGAAAATTTCCTATATTTTATAGGAAATTTTTCAAAAATTTCCTATATTTTATAGGAAATTTTTCAAAAATTTCCTATATTTTATAGGAAATTTTTCAAAAATTTCCTATTTTTTTAGGAAATTTTTCAAAAATTTCCTATATTTTATTTTCAAAAATTTCCTATTTTTATAGGAAATTTTTCAAAAATTTCATATTTTTATAGCAAATTTTTCAAAAATTTCCTATTTTTATAGCAAATTTTTTAAAAATTTCCTATTTTTATAGGATTTTTTTTAAAGTTTCCTATTTTATTTAGGAATTTTTTAAAAATTTCCTATTTTTATAGGGAATTTTTCAAAAATTTCCTATTTTTATAGGGAGTTTTTCAAAAATTTCCTATTTTTATAGGGAGCTTTTCAAAAATTTCCTATTTTTATAGGGAATTTTTCAAAAATTTCCTATTTTGGTAGGAAATTTTTTAAAAATTTACTTTTTTATAGGAAATTTTTCAAAAATTTCCTATATTTTAAAGGAAATTTTTCAGTATTTTTTTCAAAAATTTTCTATTTTGATAGGATTTTTTTTTTAATTTTCAATTTTTATGGGTAATATTTTTAAAATTTTCTAATTTTATAGGAAATTTTTCAAAACTTTTCTATTTTTATAGGAAATTTTTCAAAAATTTTTTATTTTTATAGGAAATTTTTCAAAAATTTCCTATATTTTAAAGGAAATTTTTCTAAAATTTCCTATATTTTATAGGAAATTATTCAAAAATTTCCTATATTTTATAGGAAATTATTCAAAAATTTCCTATATTTTATAAGAAATTTTTCAAAAATTTCCTATATTTTATAGGAAAATTTTCAAAAATTTCCTATATTTTATTGGAAATTTTTCAAAAACTTCCTATATTTTATAGGAAATTTTTCAAAAATTTCCTATATTTTATAGGAAATTTTTCAAAAATTTCCTATATTTTATAGGAAATTTTTCGAAAATTTCCTATATTTTATAGGAAATTTTTCAAAAATTTCCTATATTTTATAGGAAATTTTTCAAAAATTTCCTATATTTTATAGGAAATTTTTCAAAAATTTCCTATTTTTTTAGGAAATTTTTCAAAAATTTCCTATATTTTATTTTCAAAAATTTCCTATTTTTATAGGAAATTTTTCAAAAATTTCATATTTTTATAGCAAATTTTTCAAAAATTTCCTATTTTTATAGCAAATTTTTTAAAAATTTCCTATTTTTATAGGATTTTTTTTAAAGTTTCCTATTTTATTTAGGAATTTTTTAAAAATTTCCTATTTTTATAGGAATTTTTTTAAAGATTTCCTATTTTCAAAGATTTCCTATTTGATAGCAAAAATTTCCTATTTTAATAGGAATTTTTTCAAAAATTTCCTATTTTATTTAATAGGAAAATTTTCAAAAATTTCCTATTTTTATAGAAAATTTTTCAAAAAATTCCTATTTTTATAGGATTTTTTTTTAAATTTCGTGTTTTTATAGGAATTTTTTAAAAATTTCCTATTTTTATAGGATTTTTTTTAAAGTTTCCTATATTTTTTTTTAGGAATTTTTTAAAAATTTCCCATATTTATAGGAATTTTTTTAAAAATTTCCTATTTTTATAGGAAATTTAATAAAAGTTTCCTTTTTTTATAGAAAATTTTTTAAGCGAAATTTTTCAAAAATTTTCTTTTATTTTAAAGGAATTTTTTCAAAAATTTTCTATTTCGATAGGAAATTTAAAAACTATTATTTATATGATATTTCTAATATTTTCGGTATTTTATAAAAAAATTTTTAATCTTTAACTTATGGTTGTGTTTTCAAATGGTGGTGTAGGGTATACAAAATATGTGAACAGTTGGTAGAAATGGAAAGTGTAAGATTTGTAAAAATTGTTAGAGGAAAAAATGCAATTTGCAAATTATAATTGTCGTTTGTTAAAAGATACTAGACATAGATACATGCATGTGTTTGTTCAACATAACTACAAGAGACATTCTTAAAAGTCTTTTAAATGCTCAGAATCACAAAAACCTCTTATAAATCTAAAGATATTTAATGGATTTTTTTTTGCTTAAACTTGCACAGATTTTTACTTGGCCAATATAAAACGATATAAGAAATTTGGTAACAATAAGTCCCTATTTGACTTTAGCTCTCATGTTAAACTCTCAACCGAGAATTTAGGAAAATAAATAGTGAAGTAGAATTAAACTTGCAACAGCACTTGTTGGGTAATATTGATCCAATGTTTGTTAAATGAGTTTAAATCGTGTTTTGCTATGTAGAAAAGAAATCTTTTTTTTAACTTAAATACCTTTAAATCCTCTTCTCAAGTCTAAGTAATAAATTTCATTTGGGTGAAAATTTCACATAAAAATGGAAATCATTTTCACTTGCACATATTCTGTTTTGCTGAAAGGGAGTAACGTTTTATTGGTGGAAATGCTTGAAAAAAAAAACATAGATTTTTGCCACTTGTATAACAATTTATAAGCAGACAAATACGCACACTTTTCAGCTGTTGGGGGCTTTTCCATTTGCATTTCCACTTCCACTTAAAAAAATACCTACAGGCTTTTAGGCATTTTATGAAGAGGTGGGAAATATTCACGTTCGACTGTTTAAAGAAAAATTAAACTTCTCTTAAAATGTAATTGTTACTTGAAGTGATTCAACGAATAAAGCGGTTATCTGCTACCAATGATATTTTATCACAAGCTAATTTGTATCAAAATGTAAACCTTCAAATTATTCATCCATTAGAAAGTTTTCTTTAAAAATAATACAAAGAAGAAATAATATTATAGTCTCATTTATAGTCCAAAAAACCTGAACTCTAAAATCTTGGACCTCTCTGCTCATATACAAGTAAAACGAATATACAAAATTTAGGCTACAAATTTAAATAATCCATTGATGAAATTGAAATTTTTTGTTATCTAGGGAGTGTTATCTTAAAAAGCGAAGGCAGCAGAGAAGATATTTAAAATAGGTAATTCTTAAAGAAAAATGTTGATAAACTTTTCCTAATGTAAAATTTTGATAAAAAACTTTCGATGCAATTTGTCTTAAAGGAAAATTTTGATGAAATTTTTCTTATAGACAAATTTTGATAAAATTTTTCTTATAGAAAAATTTTGATGCAATTTTTCTTATGGAAAAATTTTGATGAAATTTTTCTTATAGAAAAATTTTGATGAAATTTTTCTTATAGAAAAATTTTGATGAAATTTTTCTTATAGAAAAATTTTGATGAAATTTTTCTTATAGAAAAATTTTGATAAAAAATTTTTAATAGAAAAACTTTGATAAAAAATTTTAATAGCAAAATTTCGATGAAATTTGTCTTATAGAAAAATTTTGATGAAATTTTTATTTAAATTTTGATGAAATTTTTCTTATAGAAAAATTTTGACGAATTTTTTTTTTATAGACAAATTTTGATGAAATTTTTGTTATAGAATAATTTTGATGAAATTTTTCTTATAGAAAAATTTTGATGAAATTTTTCTTGTAGAAAAATTTTGATACACTTTTTCTTATAGAAAAATGTTGATGGATTTTTTTTTATAAAAAATTTATATGATATTTTTCTAACGGAAAAATTTTGATGAAATTTTTCTTATAGAAACACTTTTATGAAATTTTTGTTATAAAAAAATTTTGATGAAATTTTTCGTATAGAAACATTTTGATGAAATTTTTTGTATAAAAAAATTTCGATAAAGTCTTTAATAGAAACAAATTTTGATGAAATTTTTCTTATAGAAAAATGTTGATGAAATTTTTCTTACAAAATTTCTTACAAATTTTGATGAATTTTTTTTATAGAAAAATTTTTATAAAATTTTTTTTATAGAAAAATTTTTATATTATATTATATTTTTATATTTTTTTTTTATAGACAAATTTTGATAAAATTTTTCTTATAGAAAAATCTTAATGAAATTTTTCTTATGAAAACATTTTGATGAAATTTAAAAAAAAAAAAAAATTTAATGAAATTTTTCTTGTAGAAAATTGTTGATAAAATTTCTCTTATTTATAGACAAATTTTAATGAAATTTTTTGCATCGACAAATTTTTATCAAAATTTCTTATTCAAAAATTTAGAAGAAATTTTTCCTTAGAAAAATTCTCATGAAGTTTTTCTTATAGAAAAATTTTGATGAAATTCTTCTTATAGAAAAATTTTGATTAAATTTTTTTAAAGACAAAAAATGATAATTTTTTTTTATAGGAAATATTTTGATTTTTTTTATAAAAAAATTTTCTTATAGACAAATTTTGTTGATATATTTTCTATAGAAAAATTTTGCTGAAATTTTTCTGATAGCAATATTTTGATGAAATTTTTCTTAGGGAAAAATTTCGTTAACATTTTTGTTATCGAAAATTTTATAATTCTTAAAGAAAAATGTTGATAAACCTTTCCTTATGTACAATTTTGATAAACAACTTTTAATAGAAAAATTTCCATGAAATTTGTCTTATAGAAATATTTTGATGAAATTTTTTTATAGAAAAATTTTGATGAAATTTTTTATAGAAACATTTTGATGACATTTTTTTATAGAAAAATTTTGATGAAATTTTTCTCATAGAAAAATTTTGATAAATGTTTTCTTATAGAAAAATTTTGATAAATGTTTTCTTATAGAAAAATTTTGGTAAAAAATTTTTAATAGAAAAATTTTGATACAAAATCTTTAATAGAAAAATTTCGATGAAATTTATCTTATAGCAAAATTTTGATGATTTTTTTTTTAAATTTTGATGAAATTTTTCTTATAGAAAAGTTTTGACGAAATTTTTCTTATAGACAAATTTTGATGAAATTTTTCTTATAGAAAAATTTTGATGAAATTTTTCTTATAGAAAAATTTTTATGAAATTTTTCTTGTAGAAAAATTTTGATACACTTTTTCGTATAGAAAAATGTTGATGGAATTTTTTTTTTATAAAAAATGTATATGATATTTTTCTTACGGAAAAATTTTGATGAAATTTTTCTTATAGAAACATTTTTATGGAATTTTTGTTATAGAAGAATTTTGATGAAAGTTTTCTTTAAGAAATATTTGGATGAAATTTTTCGTATAGAAACATTTTGATGAAATTTTTCGTATAAAAAAAATTTGATAAAGTCTTTCCTAGAAAAAAAATTTGATGAAATTTTTCTTATAGAAAAATTTTGATGAAATTTTTCTTACAAAATTTCTTACAAATTTTGATGAAATTTTTCTAAAAGAAAAATTTTGATGAAATTATTCTTATGAAAAAATTTTGATGAAATTTAAAAACAAAAAAAATTTAATGAAATTTTCCTTGTAGAAAATTGTTGATGAAATTTCTCTTATAGACAAATTTTAATGAAATTTTTGCATCGAAAAATTTTTATAAAACTTTTCTTATTAAAAAATTTAGATGAAATTTTTCCATAGAAAAATTCTCATGAAGTTTTACTTATAAGAAAATTTTGATGAAGTTCTTCAAATAGAAAAATTTTGATGAAATTCTTCTTATAGAAAAATTTTTATGAAATTCTTTTTATAGAAAAATTTTGATTTAATTTTTTTATAGACCAATTTTGATAATTTTTTTTTATAGGAAATATTTTGATTTTTTTGTAAAAAAAATTTTCTTATAGAGAAATTTTGTTGATATATTTTCTGTAGAAAATTCTTTTAATATTTTTTCTATACAAAAATTTTGTTGATATTTTTGTATAGAAAAATTTTGTTTAAACTTTTCTGATAGCAAAATTTTGATGAAATTTTTTTATAGACCAATTTTGATAATTTTTTTTTATAGGAAATATTTTGATTTTTTTATAAAAAAAATTTTCTTATAGAGACATTTTGTTGATATATTTGCTATAGAAAATTTTGTTAATATTTTTTTGAAACTTTTCTGATAGCAAAATTTTGATGAAATTTTTTTTTTATGGAAAAATTTTGATGAAATTTTTGTTATAGAAAAATTTTGACTAAAATTTTTAGTATAGAAAAATTTTTATGAAATTTGTCGTATAAAAAATTTTGTTAAAATTTCTCTTATATAACAATTTTGTTGGAATTTAAATTGTAAATAAAAAAAAAATCTGATAAAATTTTTTTAATTGAAAAAATTTAATAAAATTTTTCTTATAGAAAAAATTTGATGAAATTTTTCTTGTAGAAATATTTTGATGAAATTTTCCTCGTAGAAAAATTTTGATGAAATTTTTCTTATAGAAAACTTTTGATGAAATTTTTTTTATGGAAAAATTTTGGTGAAATTTTTCTTATAGAAAAATTTTTATGAAATTTTTCTTATAGAAAAATTTTGATGAAATTTTTCTTATAGAAAAATGTTGATGAAATTTTTCTTATAACAAAATTTTAATAAAATTTTTCTTATAGAAAAATTTTTATGAAATTTTTCATTTAGAAAAATTTTGATGAAATTCTTCTTATAGAAAAATTTTGATGAAATTCTTCTTATAGAAAAATTTTGATGAAATTCTTCTTATAGAAAAATTTTGATGAAATTCTTCTTATAGAAAAATTTTGGTGAAATTTTTCTTATAACAAAATTTTAATAAAATTTTTCCTATAGAAAAATTTTGATGAAATTCTTCTTATAGAAAAATTTTGATGAAATTTTTCTTATAACAAAATTTTAATAAAAGTTTTCCTGTAGAAAAATTTTGATGAAATTTTTCTTATAGAAAAATTTTGATGAAATTTTTCTTATAAAAAAATTTTGATGAAATTTTTCTTATAGAAAAATTTTGATGAAATTTTTCTTATAGAAAAATTTTGATGAAATTTTTCTTATAGAAAAATTTTGATGAGCTTCTTCTCATAGAATAATTTTGAGAAAATTTTTCTTTTAGAAAAATTTTGAAACTTATTATATCTTAAAATGATACTATTAAATTATTATATTTCAAAACCAAAAATATTTTTTGACAAAAGTTGTCTATAAATGGTTTTTGGCAGTTTTTCTGATCAAACCTATTTACTTACTTCAAGATTTAAATTAAATCAAATCTACATGCTGTTCGACGAAGCGTAAATTTCTTTGCCACACGTCACCAAAATCAATTTCCAAATCGCAGCATTCGATATTGATCGAAAATTCAGACTTTTAAATATTGTGTAACATACCATAGGGATTTTGAATATAATTTATTTTGCAAAAAGTTTATTAAAATCTTATATCTAAATATATCAGTTTGTTCGTCAAAACATTTAGTTTAAATAAATTCTTTTGTTATCAGGGAATTTTTTAGAAATAAGTTACAACGCAGTGAAGCTTATATATTATTAAGATATTATTAAGATTATTTTAAAAGCATGCTATAGAAATTTTCCTGAAATGTTTCGATCGATATCGATATATGGCGATTCATGAAATTTTTCGAATAAAAAAAATATCGTTATGTAAATTTTTTTTTCAATTTTGATGAGATTTTTCATAGAAAAAATTTCGAACAGCTTTTTAACTTGGAACTGCAGGGTTTTATAACTGATTTCTGTGTGAAAAGCAAAAGCTATTTTTTTTTGTTCGTTTTAGGTGAATCTCTTTTTTAAGGGGGTTTTCCATATGTGCATGTGTTTTGCCATACCTTAAAAATTATATTGAGGGATCATTGATACACTTCGTTACAAAAACACCAGAAACAGCCCCCAACCAAAAATAATAACAAAATTTATTACAAGTTGCGGTTGCAACAACATAAACAAAAACATAACAACACAGACATACTCGTACATACAAACATAAATATTTTTATTTAAGACTTGAGTTAGTCGCAGTTGTAGTCAAAGTTAAGCTTAGCCAACCAAGTGTGCAACCGTTGCATTCAACCACATATCCTTTATTTCTTACAATTTCAATTTAGTTATTTGTTGTTTTTGTTGTTATTATACTCATATGTTGATGTAGTTTTTTGTTGTAGTTGTGGTAGTTTATATTTGTTGAATCTTCTTTGCCACAAGAATCATTTTTGTGGCAATAACCTACAATATAAAATTATTTCAAACGTAAGTGTAAAACCACAATCCTTTCAGTATCCTTGGTATGGAACCATAGGGGGTACAGGGAGCGTGTGGAAGGTGTAATTAAAGACATACGCTTATTATATAAAAGTGTTGCCAAGGTATTGCTAAGGGCATAATTATGTTAAAAAATAAATAACTTGAAAATATGTATCATATATGAATGTATGTATGTATATTATTGTAGCTTATAACATGTTACACAAAAACAGTTGATCTTATAAAAGTTCTCCCGATATTTTAGAACTTTTTAATTTATACCTTTTCAAATTTCTAACACTCCCTCACTCAAAACTGCAACACTTTTGCCCATTACTGAGTGCATATCTTTTAGTTATGGGTTTGAATTATTAAGAGCTAGAAAACTTTCCGTTTCCGTTAAAACAATAAATGTAATTTATAAAATGTGTATTTTCTATAGCATACTGCTAGGGGCAAAAAGAACATTTTTACTTTATAGAAATTATTACTAGACAATTCTCATGAAAAAGTTTTCAATGCTAGTACAATTTACATATCAGAGTGTGTCTGTGTATGTGTGTCTATCAGTATCTCAGTATATTTTCCTAAAATATAGTTTCAAACAATTAGGAAACTTATTACTAAACAACTAAGTCGAATATAGTTAGTTTTTCTACTTAAACCGAATGAAAACTTTCCAAATAAGAAAATAAGGACAAAACTGATGGTATTGAATGATGAACGTAGATAATGTTAGATATTTTAATTTAAAAGTTACACAGTTTTATCATAAACTATAAAATTATTTTATTTAACTTTTAACAAGCTTTAAATAACTTACTAACAGCTTTAATCGATATTAAATTTAACTTTGAAATATAATTTTCAACTCAAAACATATCCAAGTCAATGGCTTATAACTTTTTTAATTATAAAAAAGAAACAAATTTTAAATTATCCCTTAATACTTGATATACAATGCAATTAAATAATTAAAAATTTAATTATTTGTATATAAAATTTTTTAAAAATTTCCTAATTAAACAGGAAATTTTTCAAAAATTTCCTATTTTAATAATTAATTTTAATTTTTTAAAATTTTATATTTTATATGAAATTTTCAAAAAAATTTTATAGGAATTTTTCAAAAATTTTCTATTTTTATAGGAAATTTTTCAAAAATTTCCTATTTTTATAAGAATTTTTTTAAAAATCTCCTATTTTTTTAAGAAATTTTATAAAAATTTTCTATTTTTATAAGGAAATTTTTTAAAAATTTCCTATTTTTATAAGAAATTTTTTAAAAATTAGAAAAATTTTATTGAAATTTTTGCTATAGAAAAATTTTAAAAAAATGTTTGCTATAGAAAAATTTAAAAAAAATTTATCTTTCTATAAGATTTAAAAAAAATTTATCTTATAGAAAAATTTTGATAAAATTTTTCTTATAGAAAAATTTTATTGAAATTTTTCCTATAGAAAAATTTTAAAGAAATTTATCTTATAGTTAAATTTTGATGTAATTTTTCTTATAGAAAACTTTTGATAAATTTTTTTATAGCAAAATTTTGATGAAATTTTTCTACTAGAAACATTTTTATGAAATTTTTCTTATAGAAAAATTTTGTTTAAATTTTTCTTATAGAAAAATTTTGTTTAAATTTTTCTTATAGAAAAATTTTGTTTAAATTTTTCTTATAGAAAAATTTTGTTTAAATTTTTCTTATAGAAAATTTTGATAAAATTTTTCTTTTGGAAAAATTTTGATGAAATTTTTCTTATAGAAAAATTTTTGATGAAATTTTTCTTATAGAAACATTTTTAATGAAAATTTTGATGAAATTTTTCTTATAGAAAAATTTTGATGAAATTTTTCTTATAGAAAAATTTTGATGAAATTTTTCTTATAGAAAAATTTTGATGAAATTTTTCTTATAGAAAAATTTTGATGAAATTTTTCTTATAGAAAAATTTTGATAAAATTTTTCTTGTAGAAAAATTTTGCTAAAATTTTTCTTATAGAAAAATTTTGCTAAAATTTTTCTTATAGAAAAATTTTGATAACATTTTTCTTATAGAAAAATTTTAAAGAAATTTATCTTATAGTTCAATTTTGATAACATTTTTCTTAAAGAAAAATTTTGATGAAATTTTGCTTATAGAAAAATTTTTATGAAATTTTTCTTTTAGAAAAATTTTTATGAACTTTTTCTTACAGAAAAATTTTAATGAAATATTGCTCATAGAAAAGTTTTGATGAAATTTTTCTTATAGAAAATTTTGATGAAATTTTTCTTATAGAAAAATTTTGATGAAATTTTTCTTATAGAAAAATTTTGATGAAATTCTTCTCACACAAAAATTTTGATGAAATTTTTCTTATAATAAAATTTTTGATGAAATTTTTCTTATAGAAAAATTTTTAATGAAATTTTTCTTATAGAAAAATTTTGATGAAATTTTTCTTATAGAAAAATTTTGATGAAATTTGTCTTATAGAAAAATTTTGATGAAATTTTTCTTATAGAAAAATTTTGATGAAATTTGTCTTATAGAAAAATTTTAAAGAAATTTATCTTATAGTTAAATTTTGATGTAATTTTTCTTATAGAAAAATTTTGATAAAATTTTTTTATAGAAAAATTTTGATGAAATTTTTCTTATAGAAAAATTTTGATGAAATTTTTCTTATAAAAAAATTTTGATGAAATTTTTCTTATAGAAAAATTTTGATGAAATTTTTCTTATAGAAAAATTTTGATGAAATTTTTCTTATAGAAAAATTTTGATGAAATTTTTCTTATAGAAAAATTTTGATGAAATTTTTCTTATAGAAAAATTTTGATAAAATTTTTCTTGTAGAAAAATTTTGCTAAAATTTTTCTTATAGAAAAATTTTGCTAAAATTTTTCTTATAGAAAAATTTTGATAACATTTTTCTTATAGAAAAATTTTAAAGAAATTTATCTTATAGTTCAATTTTGATAACATTTTTCTTAAAGAAAAATTTTGATGAAATTTTGCTTATAGAAAAATTTTTATGAAATTTTTCTTTTAGAAAAATTTTTATGAACTTTTTCTTACAGAAAAATTTTAATGAAATATTGCTCATAGAAAAGTTTTGATGAAATTTTTCTTATAGAAAAATTTTGATGAAATTTTTCTTATAGAAAAATTTTGATGAACTTTTTCTTATAGGAAACTTTTGTTGAAATTTTTTTAATAGAAAAATTTTAATGAAGTTTTTCTAATAGAAAAATTTTGATGAAATTTTTCTTATAGAAAAATGTTGATGAAATTTTTCTTTTCCTTTTATAGGAAATTTTTGAAAAATTTCCTATTTTTATAGGAAATTTTTCAAAAATTTTCTATTTTATAGGAAATTTTTCAAAAATTTCCTATTTTTATAGGAAATTTTTCAAAAATTTCCTATTTTTATAGGAAATTTTTCAAAAATTTCCTATTTTTATAGGAAATTTTTCTAAAATTTCCTATTTTTATAGGAAATTTTTCAAAAATTTCTTATTTTTATAGGAAATTTTTCAAAAATTTCCTATTTTTATAGGAAATTTTTCAAAAATTTCCTATTTTTATAGGAAATTTTTCAAAAATTTCCTATTTTTATAGGAAATTTTTCAAAAATTTCCTATTTTTATAGGAAATTTTTCAAAAATTTCCTATTTTTATAGGAAATTTTTCAAAAATTTCCTATTTTTATAGGAAATTTTTCAAAAATTTCCTATTTTTATAGGAAATTTTTCAAAAATTTCCTATTTTTATAGGAAATTTTTCAAAAATTTCCTATTTTTATAGGAAATTTTTCAAAAATTTCCTATTTTTATAGGAAATTTTTCAAAAATTTCCTATTTTTATAGGAAATTTTTCAAAAATTTCCTATTTTTATAGGAAATTTTTCAAAAATTTCCTATTTTTATAGGAAATTTTTCAAAAATTTCCTATTTTTATAGGAAATTTTTCAAAAATTTCCTATTTTTATAGGAAACTTTTCAAAAATTCCCTATTTTTGTTTGAAATTTTTCAAAAATTTCCTATTTGTATATGCAATTTCCTGGTTCTAATATTTGTCTCCAAAAACTTCGATTATACCTTAAAAAAAAACAATTTTAATTTTTATCACGTTTAAACTGCAGCTTGTAAATGTCATTTACAAACTGA
Source organism: Stomorhina lunata (assembly GCA_933228675.1). Classification (NCBI taxonomy): domain Eukaryota; kingdom Metazoa; phylum Arthropoda; class Insecta; order Diptera; family Rhiniidae; genus Stomorhina; species Stomorhina lunata. The sequence goes on along the minus strand of OW121741.1, from coordinate 135,511,341 downwards.
CCTAAAAATTGTGTTTTCCATTTATTAAAAAGAAAGTGTAAAGAAATGTCTTAAAGTTTGTTGTTCCATTATTTGAAAATGTTTCCTTTGCCATTTATATTGTAACTTTTGTCCTTCGGTTCCTTCGCTTTCTGCACTTTTTGCGTTTGTCACTGCAAGAAATTGCAAGAAAGAGAAGATAAATTACTTTTAAATTGAAAGTGCCCACAGCTGAGCAAATGACGTTTTCTTGTAGCTGCAGAATCTGCTACAACCGCTTCAAGTATTGATGATGTTTGGTAAAATTTTTTGGTGTTAATTTTTTGAGATAAAAAAAAAAATATTGATTGATTCTGTGACATATTCTTCCTTTAAGTAATTTTCTTTTTGCAAAAGGCAAAACTATCTAATGCCGAAGGGTTTATGTTTTTAATTAGGAATTAATGAGACTAGGACATCAAAAGCTACTTAAAATAAATTCTGTTTAGAAAATTGCACAAAAGTATACGTTAATGGAATTGAAAGTGAATAAGTGACCCCAGGGCAGATATTTAATGTACATGTATTTAGTTATTTTTTCTAAAAAATATTGTATTTTCTAAAATTTTCTATCTTAAATTTTCAAATAAAAGCTTGAATCAAATATCAATCAACCTGTCTATAAATTATATTTCTTTCTTGATTGGTAATATTTTTCCCTCTTTTTTACCCCTTCTACCTTCGAAAAAGTACCAAACACGTGCTTGACATATTTTTATATTTATCGACTGCAATATGAACTTTGTTGCTATGTTAATTGGTTCAAAATATATACATATCGCACTTGATCAACAAGAGGGTATTAACTCAAAATTTTAAAATTTTCAAACTATTTTATTTTACTACTACTTTCATATAAAGAAGAGGGGTAAAACTGTAGTTTTTTGGCGAGATTATAGTGAAAATGGTGTCAGATTTTTTCTTAAATTTCTTTTAAAAATTGAAAATTTAAAAATTTTGAGTTAATACCCTTTTGTTGAACAAGTACGATATGTATGTCAGAAAAAGTACCAGCATTTCATTTTAACCCTTTTTTTTACCAATATTCATCCCATTTTAGAAAAAGTGCTAAGCACGCTAGTCTAGCCCTTGATAATCTTAACTCAATTTAAATCATGTTCCTATCACCTTCGAATGTATAAATTTTTTTTAACCCTCTATACCCCTTTTGCGGCCAAATTTCATAAAGTACAGAATACTTGGAATTCTTGGAATTTCTTATGGGTCTGGGATAAATATTTTTTTTGGGTTTAAGCCAATATTATGGGATTTATATACGGAATGACAATCTCTTTTTGATGGTGGCTATAATAACAATTTTAAGATTTTCCACAAATTGTAACCAAATTTTTAGTTTTACAATTTGGGCAACACCGGGTCCATGCAGTTAGTATTAAAAAAAATACAAAATTTCAAAATAATTTCAATAACAAAAGGAATCCATCTTTATGTCTCTTTGAAAACAAATGTAGGCAGTTAAACTAACTCACATGCATAGGGTGCCTTAAGATTAACTGAAGATTTCAATTTTGGACATTTTAAAGCAACAAATTTGCCAATCTGGTGCATCCCTTTTAACTTTAATGGCATTTGAAACCGTGCTAGCATCAACCTTCAAATTTTCAAAATATATTTTTAAGGTCGAAAATTGCCAAAATAGCGGTAAATCGGCTATGGCTGATCAGAGCCAAATCGCCGCATTCGATATCGATAGGGAACTTAGACTTTGAGGCAAATATTTTGTAACATACCTTTAGGGATTTTCAAAATAATTTATTTTGCTAAAATTTAATAAATTTTATGTTTAAGCATATTCGTTTGTTTGTCAAAACATTTAGTTTAAATGAAATTATTTTACTATCAGCGAACTTTTGACAAATAAGTGAAAAGTACCTGGTTGACCCAACCTTTCTCGGAGCTTTATGATAAGCAAATTTTAAAGCTTTCATATATTTTATTTTATAAATTATGCTGGTCATTCCAACTTAGAAACCTTCGTCGACTTATGCGCAACAACTTTGCTAAAGATTATAGCCTGATCAAATGCATAGTCTACGACTTAATTAATTTTGAGTCATTTTCAATGGCACCACTGTCGGAATTTGGCCATATAAACTAAGAAACCTTATTCGGCTCATGCGTAACAACTTTGCTAAAGATCATAGCATGATTAAATGCAAAGTTTGCGATTTATTATTAATTTTGAGTAATTTTCAGTGGCGCCACCAGTCGGTAATTATCTATAGCAACTAAGGAACCTCCGTCGACTTATGCGTAACAACTTTGCCGAAGATTATAGCCTGATTAAATGCATTTAAATAATTTTGAGTCATTTTCAGTGGAGCCATCTTTCGAAATTTGGTCATATCAACTAAGAAACCTTCTTTGGCTCATGCGTAACAACTTTGCTCAAGATCATAGCATGATTAAATGCTAATTTTACGATTTAATTCATTTTGAGTAATTTTCTGTGGCGCCACCAGTCGGAAATTTTCCACACCAACTAAGAAACCTCCGTCGACTCATGCGTAACAACTTGGCCGAAGATTATAGCCTTATCAAATGTACAGTTTACAATTTAGTTAATTTTGAGTCATTTTGAATGGCACCACCAGTCGGAAACTGGGCATATCAACTACGAAACCTTCATTGGCTCATGAGTAATAACTTTGCCAAAGATTGTAGCATGATTAAATACAAAGTTTACGTATTAATTAATTTTGAGTAATTTTCAGTGACGCCACCTTTCGGAGATTTGTAACACCAACTAAGAAACTTTCGTCTGCTCATGCGAAACAACTTTGCTAAAGATCATAGATTGATCAAATGCATTGTTTACGATTTAATGCACTTTGAGTAATTTTCAGTGGCGCCATCTGTCGGAAATTTATATTACCAACTTAAATACCTTCGTCGCCTTATGCACAACAACTTCGCTTAAGAGCATATTATGATCAAATCCATAGGTTAATATTCTTTAAAGAACATACAGACAGGCAAACATTCATTTGTTTAAATGTTATAACATTACAAATTTTTCCCCCTTTTTATTACCCAATTTCACAAAAAGTTCCATATGTATATTTGGTACATCTTTGGAGCAGTTAAATACGGTTCATTTTATAAAAAATCAGTTAACATATTGTTACTATTTATTTAACCTCTTGTAGTGTTAAGTTATCATTGTATAACTTTTTACCCATTCTTGCCCCCGAAATCAAAAAAGTACCAAACAAGTGATCAATATTTTTTTCACGTCTATTGATTGAAGTACAAAATTCCTTTCTGGATTCTTTAGTTTAAAATAAAGGAGTGTTTAAAAAAATTTACCAAAAAATCTATTTTCACCCTTTTTAACCCTTACAGGGCATAGTTTCAAAAAAGTACCAAGCACCTATCCGCTTATTTTTAGAGCTTCTCAAAATGTAATTTAAATTTTGTTTCTATACCTATTACTTTTGCAAATATAACGTTTATTTATTTTCGTTTATTCCCCTTTTTACCCTTTTTGCGGCAAAATTTCCAAAAGTCCCTTCTTACTCGATATATACAGCAAAAAAGGTACCCACCGTCCAAATTTTATCAAAATCGTTTTAGCCGTTTTCGAGATAGCCATTCTATATATTAATTGCTCTTTTAAACATATAAGATGTAGTGAACATTATATCTGTGGCTTGGTACTAAAAGGGCCAATGTCAATGTTTTGCTGTTTTGAGTTACTCATTGCATTAAATTCCCTTATTTACCCTCTTTTATTGGGCACCAACACCTAATCTCTAACTTAACTCTAACAGATTTATAAGGGTATTTCCAGGCAATAATACTATAAATTTATATGTAAAATAAAAACTTTCCATCAATTTTTCTTAAAACTATGTTTTTTGACATTGGCCCTTTTAGCACCAAGCCACAGATATATTACATTTTATTAAGATTATCCAAAGAGTAGAGAAAGAGTTAAACCGCCGTGGTATAGCAGGTCATCCGCCTAGCATATCAGATTGCCCAAGTTCGATCCCATGCCAAACCCACTTGAAAAAAAATAAATTTTCAAAAACCTCATAACTCAGCTAGACACTGGTTATTAAGTATTAGGCTATGTAAAACTTCTCTAACTAATGCGTTTGTCGTTCGGAGCCGGTGTGAAAACGTAGGTCCCTTTCAATGAGCCTAAAATAGAATCGGATGCAGCTCATTGTCTGAGAGAAGTACCTCTGTTCCAATTGGAATGTTGTCGGGGAGTTATATAAATCGCACTTGATCAACAAGAGAGTATTAACTCAAAATTTTTAAATTTTCAGTAGAGTCAAATAACTTTTTTATTTTACTACTACTTTCATATAAGGAAGAGGGGTAAAACTGTAGTTTTTTCCTGAAATTATAGTGAGAATGATGTCAGATTTTTACAGTGGGTAGATAAGACTACTACGCATTAATTTCTTTAAAAAAGTGAAAATTTAAAAATTTTGAGTTTTTTTTTGAACAAGTGCGATATATATATATCCTAAAAGTATGCTACACAAATGTTTCTGAAATATTACAACATGTCGATAGATATCGCCCTAAACTCTCAGCTGTCAAAATGTCATATTTTCAGGATTGCCAACAACTTAATAAAAAAAAATGCAAATCTTCCGTTAGTGTTGGGATACCCTATCTTCGATGTAAAAATAAGTATATTTCTGAGCTTGCAAATATTTTTTTTTAGCAAAAATTCAACCTTTAATATATAAATAAACAGCTGTTGCCAAAAAAAAATTGTGCTGAGCCCGATAAAAAGATGAACAAAATGTCTGTGGGAGAAGGAAGTAAAATATTGTACACGTGCATAAGTTAACATGCTTGAGTATGTTGATAACCCCCTCTTCAACCTTTTTTTTTTGTTATTTTATTGTATTTTAAACTATTTATAAAGATATAATTTATTCCTAAGCATTTAATTCCAGCTCCAATGGCAACTAAATATGTACACCAATACCTCGATTTGCGTCGTTTCGTTTTGTATTTTTTTCAAGTTGTGTCGCCGCTTAATTAGTACTAATTTTTTGTTATACCCTTCACCACCATAGGTGGAAAGGGTATTATAAGTTTGTGCTGATGTATGTAGCGCATGGAAATATTTGGCTTAGACCCACCTTTTAGTATACCAATAGGCTTAGAATCATTTATCTGAGTCGATTTAGCGATGTCCGTCCGTCCGTCCGTCTGGCTGGACCCCCATGTAAACCTTGTAATCAAACTACAGATCGCAATTCTAAAGATAAATTGATGAAATTTGGCACAGGCAATTTTTTTTTTAAATGGGATCATGGCTATTGGAATTCGTCAAAATCGGTCCATTATTTATGGTACCTCCCACAGGTCCCACTTCCCGGAATTGATATATTGGCTTCAAATGTCAATATTTTTTCCTGAAATTTAAACCAAATAATGCTTATGTAAACCAAAATCACTGTACCAAATTTCGTTAAAATCGGTCTACATTTGACCATAGCTCCCATACAAACTTTTCTTTAAAAACGCACTAAATGAGACAAAAATCACTAAAACGCTTGCAAATCTAAAGATTATGAGAATTTTAAGTTTATTTTTTTCACACATATTTTTTGTAACAACTGTAATAAATTTGCAAAATTTCGAGATAATCGGTCCACATTTCACCCTAACTCTCATATAAGTCCAAATGACGGAAAGAAGCTTAAATATAAGTTTTGAGAAAATGCTTGTATGACCCTAGTGGTGAAGACTATCGTATGGTCGGGCTTGACCGACTATAGCACTTTCTTACTTGTTTTTTTTTTTGAATCTATTTTTCGTTGTAAAAGAGCTAAATGACCTCATTCGATATCGATCGAAATGTAAGATATTTCAGAAACATTTGTATAGCATACTTTTAGGATAATCTATATAATATATAACATATAAGGTTCACTATATTGTAACATATTTGTCAAAAGTTTCTTGATAATAAAACAATTTCATTTTAGCTAAAAGTTTTAACAAACTAACGAATTTAAAATTTTATTAAACTTTTTTTCAAAAAAAATTAGTTTGAAAAGCCCTAAGGTATGTTACACAATATTTACTTCAAAGTCTGAGTTTTTGATCGATATCGAATGCGAAGGTTTGACCCTTATTTAGCAAACATTAGACCCATTTTTTTTGTAAAAGAAAGACGACTTTCTATATCAGATAGTGATTAATTTTAATTCACTTTGCGTAGTTCTTTTTGTTTACCTAACCCCGACGCAAATTGAGGTATTGGTGTACATACTTTTAGACTTAAAATGACATATTTAATTTCCTTTTATTTCCCTATTAATTTATTTTATTTTAAAAGCCATACAAATATTTTCCTTTTGTTGCTACTTTTGAAGAAAACAAGACAAGAAATCAAAAGTTTTTTATGAATAACTTTAATAAATTTATATTTGATAAGTTCCCTATCCAAAACAAAAATAAAAATGATTAAAATCTAAAGGTTTTGTCAACAATTTTCCCTATAAAAACCAACTTAAAATTTTGGGGTTCTTCTTTTGATAAAGTTTTATCTTTAAAACAGATTGTGACTATTATTAGTTTAGATGACTTTTCAAAGATTTGAGAAAATAAAACTTTATATTGGATTCAATGAATAAGTTTTTAATTTGCAAATAAAGGGTGATGTTTTAGCAACATTTTTTGGGTAAGACTGTTTTATTTCTTTTACATCGACGGCATGTTATTACTGTAGGCTTGACGCCGAGAGAGGATGCTGTAGTAATTAATTTCAACTTTACTTACTTGCTCTATACAACCTGTTAAGGCCGATCATATTTTATTAGAATGTCATTAGCTTCGATCTTTAATAGAAATAAATAATGACGGAAATTGATGTTGCGTTAAGACTGGGACTAGAAACCCAGAAAAAATATGATATATTAGTGTGCTTATCATCTAAGTTCTGCACAACTACAGGCTTAGTTCAACTCTACATCTGGAGTAAGGTAGGAAAGTCTTATAGCACTGTTAATAATCTTCTCTTCCATGTTCATATTTGTTATGACATATAATTCGCATTTATTCTGTTTCACAAATTAGATGTAATGCATGGTTTTCGATCTTTCTAAAATTAGGGATGCACCTCTTGATGATAATGGTCTAAAGAACCATCGAAAGGCGTCGAGTAAAGGTTGTTCCCACCAGCCTAACAAATAATTATAATAAATTGGGATCCTAGTACTAAAAACATATGTAAAGTTTACATAGAATGAAAACTAAAAACAAATTGAAACCCCTTTTAATTTTTATTCCATTAATAAAATCAAAGGGCATCTCGAAAAAGTTCGCCGTACACCATTAAGACAGATTCAAAAAAATTTTGTATTTCTTTTCGCCGAACATAGGATCACCAAAATACATTTTCGTTATATCTTCAGCATTTACAGTCGGATCTTAAAGTGTGATATATCGATGTTTTTGTCTCGAGGAGGCCAACATCCTGCTTTAATAGTCATTGGCCTCAGATATCCGCTTCTCGTATTTATCCATCAAACCTCAGTTCCTATCACCCTAATATACCTCTCTAATATCAGAAAATTCAAGTTCTTAAAATCTTGCTAAACTGATATTTAGGAAGTTTTTCGAAGATTCCAACTGAACTATTAAAAACAAAGAATTTTTAAATTAACTGAGTCGCTATGATGGTGCCACTGGCGGATCGAACTAAACCAAATCGCCGCATTCGATATCGATCGAAATGTAAGATATTTCAGAAATATTTGTATAGCATACTTTTAGGATGATCTAAATAATTCACAACATATATGGTTCACTGCATTGTAACTTATTTGTCAAAATTTCCCAGATAGTAAAAGAATTTCATTAAAACTAAATATTTTTGCAAAAAACCAAATATATTTAGATATTTAAGTTTTTTTAAACTTTTTTCAAAATAAATTATTTAGAAAATCCCTAAGATATATTACACAATATTTGCTTAAAGTCTAAGTTTTTCGATCGATGTCGAATGAGGCGATTTGATCCCTTGTTTTTCCTAAAATTTAAATTTTTTTTCAAGAAAACAAATTTTTATAAATTTCTAGTTGAACCCGGCTAGCATTGCTGCTCCACCAACTAAAATAAATTTGAAGGAAAGACATTACACAAATATCCAATAAATTTTGAATAATTTTATGATTTTGTTCGATCAACACATGATCAAATGCAAAGTTTACGATTAAATTTATCTTTATTATATGCCATTGGCGCCATCTGGCGGAAATTAGTGGCACCAAACTACAAACCTATATCGGCTCATGCACAACAACTTTGCCCACGATCATTACATAATCAAAATGAATTGAATAGTTTACTATTAAATTCATTTTTAACTAACTTTATAGGCGCCATCTATCCGTAATTTATAGCACCAACTTAGAAATCTATGTCAACTTGTGCGCAACAAGTTTGCTAACCATCAGAGCAATATCAAATGCACATTTCACGGTTTAATTAATTTTGAGTAATTTTCAGTGGCGCCACCTATTGGAACTTGGTCATACCACTTATGCGCAACAACTTTTCTTAAAATCATAACATGATCAAATGCATAGTTAACTATGCAAATACTAATTTTTATATATATCTATATCTATAATATATATATCTTATCTATTTAGATTAGTAAACCGCCGTGGTATAGCAGGTTAGTCATCCGCCTAGATAACTAGTGGTCTAAAGTCCAATGCCCGATCAGACCCACTTGGAAAAAATAAATTTTAAAAAAGCAGCTCACCTCATAATTATCTAGCCACGGTAATTGAGTATTCTTAGGCTATGTACAACTTCTCTAACTAATGCATTTGCCGTTCGGAGCCGGAGATAAAACGTAGAGTCTAACAAGTAAGAGTGTTATATTCGGCTGTGCCGAATCTTATATACCCACCATCAAGTTGTTTTAAATTTAAAAACATATCTCATATATCAACAAGGGTGCAGCTAATTCAAAATGTGGACCAAAACTGAAAAAATCGCTAAGCTAGTTAGTATTGATGGTAAAACCTTTGGGCTAAATTCGGCTGCAGTAGCTTTATAGTTCAACATTTAAAAATATCTTAGTGGTTTCCCCAGAATTTACTTTGATCAAAATTCGGTCTCATAACCGGGTATAGTTTTACATTAATAAGCTGTTAAATACTTTTCGTTGTGCTTAATATGTAGTTAGGCTAAACACGTTAATAGTAATACGGCAGGTCCATATATTTCGTTAGGAGTTCTTAATGCATCCATCATATATAAAGTCTGGGCTGAACATTGATTGATGCCTATCTAGTTTCATAGGTGCAATCTTTATATAATGAATGTACCTCCAAATCTTTTTGATTGTAGATATAAAAAGGGGATGTTATATTTATAAAAATTATAGGCAAATGTTGACCGATTGTAACAAATTTTTACATACTGGCTGGTATATATATAGAGCTTATTCTTGCAAAATTTAGTGGCCATAGCTATAATAGTTTCTAATTTAATAGCTTTAACTGGCCTTTGCTAAAATTTTTGGTTTCCGTTAGTGTTTTTTATATAAAAGCTAAAGTCAAATATGGACTGATGCCTATAAAATTTGATAAGCCGATCAAAAGTTGCATAAAACTTCCCTATTTTAAATTTAGTCGTCATAGCTATTACAATTGAATTCATTGAATCAGCATTAATGTCTTTCCCGGGGCGGGGTTATATGGGAGCTCTAACTAAATTTGAACCAATTTTGTCCATTTTCAACACACAAGTTTTTCAAGATATCCATAATACTTTTGTAAAATTGTGTCCCTCTAGCTCTTTTCGTTAAGGAGCTATCGTGCTTTTATCTGACGGACAGACGGACATAAACAATCTTTTCTTTATGTATTTTTGTATTTCCATAAGTTTTTTATATGGGAGCTATGGTCAAATTGTGACCGATTGTGACAAAATTTTGCACACTGGCTGACATTGACATAAGACTTCCTTGTGCTTAATTTAGTTTTTCTAGCTCTTATAGTTAAGGAGCTATCACGCTTTTATCTGACGGACAGACGGACATAAATCCCCTTTTCTTTTTGAATTTTTGTATTTTCTTAAGTTTTTTATATGGGAGCTATGGTCAAATGGTGACCGATTGTGACAAAATTTCGCACACTGGTTGGCATTGATAAAGACTCTCTTGTACCAAATTTAGTGGTTTTATCTGCTATACTTTTAGATTTATTGACATTTAAGTGAGCTATGGCTAAATGTGAACCGATTTTGATGAAATTTTATACGCTGCCTAGGGCTTATGAAAAACTTCTATATACGAATAAGCGATTAGCCTAGACGAGGTTATGCCGGAGCTATGGCCAAATGTGAACCGATTTTGCCCAATTTCAATAACAAATTTTCTCAGATATAAAGCATTTACTATTTTAGACAAAATGTATCCATAGTGCAAGAAATAATTTATTTTTTGATCAAGTTAGTTTCTATAGATATGTCAGATACTATTATTTTAGAAATTATTAATTTTCAATAGTTATTTCAATCAAAATGGACTGCGAAAAAAAAGTTCGTGAAAATATAATTAAAACTTTTCAAAAAAATCCGTCATGGACTTTTAAAAAAATAGCTAAAAATTTGAAAGTTGACCCTCGAACGGTTTCTAATGCCATCAGACGGTATAAGGAAAACCTGAGATTGAAAGAAAACCTGGATCAGGGAGGAAAAAAGGTCCTACAAATATTGGTAAGGCAAAAGAAGTCGAGCGACTCTTTCGAAGAGCGCCTAACACTTCTTTAAGAAAAGCAGCTCGTACGGTGAAATGTTCTACGAATTTTGCACATAGAGTCGAAGCTTATGCTGGACTGAAGACATACAAAGTCCAAAAGGTTCCAGATCGCAATGCTATAAAGAACATAGAAGCAAAAAAACGAGCGAAAAAATTAAGGTCTGATTTTATAAAAAAATACACCTGTTGTGTGATGGATGATGAAACATACGTACCGGCAGACTTTTCTCAACTTCCTGGTCAAGATTTTTATGTTGCTGATAAACGGGGCAATGTTCGGCAAGAGTTTCGCACAAAAAAACAAACAAAATTCCCTAAGAAGTTTGCAGTTGTAGCAAAAGAAGTAAAGTATTTGTGGCATCTGGCACAATAAACACAGAAATTTATATAAAGGAGTGCCTACAAAAACGGTTGTTACCCTTTTTAAGAGAGCACAGAGTGACTACATTTTTTGGCCCGATTTGGCATCATGTCATTATGGAAAAAAGGCACTTGAGTGGTACTCAAAGAATAATGTCATTTTTGTACCATGAGAGGCAAATCCACCTAACTGTCCAGAAATTCGGCCTGTGGAAAGGTATTGGGCTTTGGCAAAAAAGGAATTGAAGAACACAGGAAAGATTTCCAAGAACCTGTCCGATTTTAAGCGCAGGTGGAACACATGCTCCAAAAAGGTATCAGAAGCAACTGTAAAATCTTTAATGGGAGGGTTTCCGAAAAAAGTCGATAATTTTGCAAAACCCGAGTACTAAGTAAACATTTTAATGCTAAATGATTTTGTATAATATGTCAATATATTAGCGTATTTTGTAGAGTTCCTCCTTTCGTTTAGGCGTTATCGTGATTTCAACAGACAGACAGACGGACAGCGCTCAATTTTGGTTTTTGAGCCAATATTAAGGAAATTACAAACGGAATGACAATCTCAATATACCCCCCATTCTTTTTGATAGTGGGTATAAAAATAAAATCGGATACAGCTCGTTGTCTGAGACAATATCCAATTGGAATGTCGTGGGAATTATATATACGTATATAGATAGATAAAAAATTAATTTATTTTTAATATAAAAAGACAAACTGTAAGTAGATAAACAATTAAAATTACTATAATAAAACAGTTGAATCTTAATTCAGCAGCTGCATTCACCAACCATTCATAATATGGAGCACTCAGTCCACAATAACGCTCTGCATTGCAATAATTACGATCTGAACATGTACAACAAAAAGCCGTATCATCGCAATCATCATTTGTGCATTCGCGTTTAAGGTTATATTGTTTTTCTGAATAAAAAAATAAATTTTCGTTAGTACTTTTTCTATATCAAGACTATCAGGCATGTCACAAATTCCTTTCGGAATTAAAATCATTCCATAGTTGAATTCCGATCGAAATGGTTTTAGGTTCTATAGATTCCGAAAAACTTTTAGTGACAAAAACATTACTAAACGCGATTTTTTCAATTGAAATATGTAACACTATCATTGTTTCAACAAAAACCACTGAATAATTGAAGAAATTATTCAAATATTGAAGAAGTAAGAAAGTGCTACAGTCGGTCAAGCCCGACCAAACGATACCCTTCACCACTAAGGTCAGAAGTGTTTTTTTCCTGTATAAAGACAAATATTTCTTTAATTTTGCCATCATACAAACATATTCTCAAAACTTATACATTTAAGCTGTTTCCGCCATTTGGACTTATATGAGAGCTAGGGTCAAATTTGGACCGATTATCTCGAAATTTGGCAAATTGCAAAAATTATATTTGCAAAAAATTAACTAAAAATGCTCATTATCTTCGGATTTACAAGCGTTTTAGGGAATTTCGTCGCATTTAGTGCGTTTTGAGAAAAGAGTTTGTATGGGAGCTATGATCAAATATGGACCGATTTCAACGAAATTTGGTACAGTAATTTAAATTTGCATGAGCAGTATTTGTTTTAAATTTAATGAAAAAATATAAATTTTTGTGGCCAATATATCAATTCCGGGAAGTGGGACCAATGGGAGGTACCATAAATAATGCATCGATTTTGACGAATTTCAATAGCCTTGGTCCCATTAGCAAAAGAATGATCTGTGTCAAATTTTTCAAATTATCTTTAGAATTGCGACCTGTAGTTTGATTACAAGGTTTACATGGGGGTCCAGCCAGACGGACGGACGGACGGACATCGCTAAATCGACTCAGAAAGTGATTCTAAGCCTATTGGTATACTAAAAGAGGGGTCTAAGACAAATATTCCTATGCGTTACATACATCAGCACAAACTTATAATACCCTTTCCACCTATTGTGGTGAAGGGTACAAAAACAAAGAAAAACATACAAATTCAATTCCACATTAAGAGAAGAATGTGGTTTCATTTCGAAAAAAAAATTTGTTACTTTTTCTTTAGAAACCAAATACGGAATTCATTCCCCTTTCGAACGGAATTGAGTTCTGTGACATGGCCGCATATTAAGAACTTTTAGTATAATATTTAGTATTTAACTGAAATCAAGGTTGTAATCTCCGGGTTGTCCAATTGTATTTCTACATTTGTTAATGCCCCAATCGCAATGTTCGCTAAACCTATTTCGTAAATCGCGATTTGAAATATGTTGACAACCAACATGTGTATGATTGCACGTATAACATCTAATATCTATGTACGCGTATATAATAATAGAACAAATTGAATTATGTATGTAAAAATATAGTACAGTTAAATATGTTTTACTTTAAACTTACATGCTTTGGACGGTCCTATAACTATTTGTATAACAAAAGTAAATAATATTAACGCTTTCTCAAAATTCATTTTAAATAAAATTTTATTTGGCGAATAATGTTGGATAATTATTTTGAATATTTTTGAATTAAAGTTAAGAATGGTTACCAATTAGAAAAAAACTATTGATTTTATTTTCAAAAATAACTCGATATTTTTTTGTGCTGAAACGAAAAAAATAAAAACAAGTAAGAAAGCGCTATAGTCGGTCAAGCCGACCATACGATACCCATCACCACTAAGGTCAAAGGTGTTATTTTTTCTGTATAAAGACAAATATTTGCTAAATTTTGCCATCATACAAACATTTTCTCAAAACTTATATACTCAACCTGTTTCCGTCATTTGGACTTATATGAGACCTAGGGTCAAATGTGGACCAATTAACTCGAAATTTGGCAAATTGATTACAGTTGTTACAAAAATTATAAATGCAAAAAATAAATAAACTCAAAATTTTCATTATCTTTAGATTTACGAGCGTTTTAGTGATTTTTTGTCTCATTTAGTGCGTTTTTAAAGAAGAGTTTGTATGGGAGCTATGGTCAAATGTAGACCGATTTCAACGAAATTTGGTAAATTTATTTTGGTTTAAATAAGCAGTATTTGTTTTAAATATTGAAATTTAATTCCGGGAATTATTACCTATGGGAGGTACCATAAATAATGGACCGATTTGGACGAATTTCAATAAACACTATCAAAAAAATTTCATCAAATTATCTTTAGAATTGCGACCTTTACTTACATGGATTACATGGTTTATATGGGGTCCAGTCAGCCGTCCAGACGGACGGACTAAGAATATTGGTATGCTAAAAGGTGGGTCTAACACAAATATTTCTACATAGATCAGCACAAACTTTTAATACTCTTTCCACATATAGTAGTGAAGGGTATAAAAAATGGCCGATATCAACCTTCAAAGATCGGGAGTCCCTCTTTTAAACCCCTTTCTTAAAAGCTCATGTTGCATCTACATACATTTACAAAATTTCATAAATGTATTTGTATTTATTTATTAGTTTAACTATTTCATGAGTATGTGGTTTATGCCTGAACAAACACAGTTGCTAATTAATGTTAATAAAAATACATCTACATACACATATTTATATATGTATTTATGTATGCATGTTATTAGGGGGTTTCATTATTTCTAAAGATATTTTTATAACCACCATCAAAAACAATGGGGAGTATATTGAGATTGTCATTCCGTTTGTAATCTCCTTGAGCGATGTCCGTCTGTCTGTCTGTTGAAATCACGATAACGCCTAAACGAAAGAAGCTAGCTCACTGAAACTTAGCAAAAATATTCTTCATTTGGTATTGAAATTGAGCAAAATCGGTTAACATTTGACTATAGCTCCCGTATAACCTCGCCTACGTTAATCGCTTATTTGCTAATAAATAACAAACTATAATATCTATGATGATAAGATTTGGTATATAGCCTAGGCATAAGCCCTAGGCAGCATATGAAATTTCATCAAAATCGGTTTACATTTAGTCATAGCTCCCATATAAAAAACTTACGGAAACAACCAAAATTTCACCTAAAATACACTTAAATGCCAATAAATCTAAAACTATAATAGATATAATAACTTAAATTAGCACGAGGAGGTCTTTTGTCAATGCTAACCAGTGTGCAAAATTTTTTCACAATCGGTCACCATTTTACCATAGCTCCCATGTAAAAAACTTACGAAAACACCAAAATACAAAAAGAAAAGGGGGTTTATGTCCGTCTGTCCGTCCGATAGTGCTTTAACGAAAAGGGCTACAGCAGCAAAATTTTACAAAAGGAAGTCTTGTGTGAATTCCAGCCAGTGTGCAAAATTTTGTGACAATCGGTTACTATTTGACCATAGCTCCCATATAAAAATCTTACGGAAACACAAAAATACAAAAAGAAAAGGGGGTTTATGTCCGTCTTTCCATCAGAGGAAAGCGTGGTAGTTCCTTAACTACAAGAGCTAAGATAAAGATAATATAAAAAAACTCAAGTCATTTGAAAAACACATATTTTTAAAAAAATTAAACCCCTAATGTGTATGCACCAACACTGGCAAATAATGTAAGTGCAACATAATTATCTTTCTTTTTTTCATCTTTTGTACTAACTAATGCAACACAAAATGAAAACAAACATAAGAGGGGGAAAAAACTAAGTAAATGTTGAAAAAAGGATAATTTACAGCGTAAACACATACACACAAACATGCGTACGAACTGTTAACAACTACATAATGTACATTCTTGTCAGCTAAATAACAAACTAACCATCCAACACAGTCGCTCAGTCATCCACCCAGCCAATGAAGATGTCTGCCCAGCCCAACTGACTTAGGTGACAATTTGACTGTCAGACATAATATTTTATTTTTAACTCACTCGCATTACACTCTGATTAACTAACACAACGACACTTCGACTGAATGCCACGATTTAAAAATGTGTCTACGTACAAGTTTAAAAATGCAAACTTCACAAACTTTTAATATAACACAGATTTACAGTGATGCGACAAAATTAAAAAAAATGTAAATTTTTATATTTGATAATACCGTGGATAGTTTTCGAGTTATTATAACTTTTAGAAATTATAATTTTTTGGCTGGTGGATTAATTATACAAATTGTAGGTTATACGGTTTCCTTCATTGTATCATACAATGAAGGAAACCGTATAACCTACAAAAATTTTAATTGCTCCAATAATTTACTTTCATCAAACATACCCCCCTGCACCCAAGAATGACAAAATTAACTAGATCATGACATCGCTCTTTTTATACCCACCATAAAAAAGAATGGAGGGTATATTGAGATTGTCATTCCGTTTGTAATTTCCTTAATATTGGCTCACAAACCAAAATTGAAGTATATTCTGAATCCTTATGAAATTCTAAGACGATTGAGCGATGTCTGTCCGTCTGTCTGTCTGTTTGTCTGCCTGCCTGTCTGTCTGTCTGTCTGTCTGTCTGTCTGTCTGTCTGTCTGTCTGTCTGTCTGTCTGTCTGTATGTCTGTCTGTCTGTCTGTCTGTCTGTCTGTCTGTCTGTCTGTCTGTCTGTTTGTCTGTCTGCCTGTCTGTCTGTCTGTCCGTCTGTCTGTCCGTCTGTCCGTCCGTCTATTGAAATCACGATAACGCCTAAACGAAAGGAGCTAGCTCACTAAAACTTAGTAAATGACAATAAAATTTCGTATATAGAAGTTTTACATAAGCCCTAGGCAGCATATAAAATTTCATTAAAACCGGTTCACATTTAGCCAAAGCTCCCATACAAAAAACTTACGAAAACAGCCTAAATTTCACCTAAAATACACTTAAATGTCAATAAATCTAAAAGTGTAACAGATATAACCACTAAATTTGACACAAGAGAGTCTTATATCAATACCAGCCAGTGTTGCAATAGGTTACGATTTCACCATAGCTCCCATATAAAAAACTTACGGAAACACAAAAATTCAAAACGAAAAGGGGGTTTATGTCCGTCAGATAAAAGCGTGATAGCTCCTTAACAACAAGAGCTAGTAAAACTAAATTAAGCACAAGGAAGTCTTATGTCAATGCCAGCCAGTGTGCAAAATTTTGTCACAATCGGTCACCATAGCTCCCATATAAAAAACTTATGGAAACACAAAAATACATAAAGAAAAGATTGTTTATGTCCGTCTGTCCGTCAGATAAAAGTACGATAGCTCCTTAACGAAAAGAGCTGGAGAGACAAAATTTTACAAAAGTATTTTGAATATCTTGAGAAACTTGTGTATTGAAAATGGACAAAATCGGTTCAAATTTAGTTAGAGCTCCCATATAACCCCGCCCCCGCCCACTCATTAATGCTGATAAATTGAATATTATTGTAATAGCTATGACGACTAAATTTAAAATAGGGAAGCTTTATGCAACTTTTGATCAGTTTATCAAATTTTGTAGGAATCAGTCCATATTTGACTTTAGCTTTCATATAAAAAACACTCACGGAAACCAAAAATTTTAGCAAAGGCCAGTTAAAAGCTATTAAATTAGAAACTATGACAGCTATGGCCACTAAGAATAAGCTATATATATAATATATATATATACCAGCCAGTGTGTAAAATTTTGTTATAATCGGTCAACACTTGCTTATAATTCTTATATATATAACATCCCCTTTTTATATCTATAATCAAAAAGATTTGGAGGTACATTCATTATATTAAGATTGCACCTATGAAACTAGATAGGCATCAATCAATGTTCAGCCCAGACTTTATATATGAAGGATGCATTAGGAACTCCTAACGAAATATATGGACCTGCCGTATTACTATTAACGTGTTTAGCCTAACTACATATTAAGCACAACGAAAAGTATTTAACAGCTTATTAATGTAAAACTATATCCGGTTATGAGACCGAATTTTGATCTAAGTAAATACTGGGGAAACCACTAAGATATTTTTAAATGTTGAACTATAAAGCTACTGCAATCGAATTTAGTCCAAAGGTTTTACCATCAATACCAATAAGCCTAGCGATTTTTTCAGTTCAGTTTTGGTCCACATTTTGAATTAGCTGCATCCTTGTAGATATATGAGATATGTTTCTAAACTTAAAACAACTTGATGCTGGGTATATAAGATTCTGCACAGCCGAATATAACACTCTTCCTTGTTAGACTCTACGTTTTAACTCCGGCACCGAACGGCAAATGCATTAGTTAGAGAAGTTTTACATAGCCTAAGAATACTCAATTACCAGTGGCTAGATAATTATGAGGTGAGCTGTTTTTTTTTTAATTATTTTTTTCAAGTGGGTCTGGTCGGGGATCGGACTTTAGACCACTGGTTAGCTAGGCGGATGACTAACCTGCTACCACGGCGGTTCACTAATCTATCTATATATAAAAATTAGTATTTGTCTGTCTGTTTGTCCTTTATAGAATAGTTAACTATGCATTTGATCATGTTATGATTTTAAGAAATGTTGTTGCGTATAAGTGGTATGACCAAGTTCCAATAGGTGGCGCCACTGAAAATTACTCAAAATTAATTAAACCGTAAACTGTGCATTTGATCATGCTCTGATCTTTAGCAAAGTTGTTGCGCACAAGTTGGCGTAGGTTTCTAAGTTGGTGCTATAAATTTCGGATAGATGGCGCCTATGAAATTAAATTGAATAAGAGGACCTCACAGAAAACTGTGTATATATATCATATATGTATGTTGATCCACAGCTTGTAGTTAAGCCCTTTTGTTTTTTTCCAATTACTTAAAAATTACTAGTTTTTTATCATTTAAGTTTTCAGGAATGTCTTTTCTGTTGCATTGTTGACCAAATTTCAAAATTTGTAATTAATATGCAACTGGGGAAGTCGTTACTTTGTTATTTTATTACCCTTGCCTTAAACCCATATCATTAGTCTAGCCTAGATATCAACCTCAGACCTTACAACCATATCATTAACACAGCCTAGACAACAACCTCAGAACTTGCTGATTTGTTGATTACGGCTATGTTTAGTATGTATTGTTTTGGTGTTTAACCCTAATATACTAAAATATCCATAAAAGCGTAACCATTCGTTTTTACGACGAGCATTATATGTATATTCTGAAAGTTTTAAACGCATATTTGTATTTAGCAGAGACCGAATATTAATACTTTTAAAACAATATTTTCATATTTTAATCCATACAAAAACAATCATTGAAGTTTAAAAAATAATAAATATCCCCAAAGATTTTTAATTGTTCAAAAAATTTTGTATCGTTTTTCAATCCGATGAAAATAAAAAATAAAAAAATCGTTTGGGATATTTATCAGTTCAAAATTATTTTCATATTTTTTCATCCGATGAAAAAAAATTTGATAGAAAATATTCAAATTTTATTTCTGTATTTGTCCTGGTTTCATTCATCATAATGTTCTTGCATAGATTAGGAAACTCCAAAATCCTTGCGCCAACTGCCGTAGCAGGGGGATTCCTCGCATGATTACCCCTTGGAGTAGTATATTCTGTAGTATTGTTTCTTTCCATGCTTAAAACATCGTGAGTGCTAGGACACAAGGCACGTTTGTATAGCGAGCCGCTCGATCCG
Source organism: Stomorhina lunata (assembly GCA_933228675.1). Classification (NCBI taxonomy): domain Eukaryota; kingdom Metazoa; phylum Arthropoda; class Insecta; order Diptera; family Rhiniidae; genus Stomorhina; species Stomorhina lunata. The sequence continues at coordinate 135,491,659 of OW121741.1, read as the reverse complement.
AGACTGAGGCCCGCTTGCAGCCGCAACTTACATGTTGAACAGACGCTGCATTTTCGTACTTTACGAAGTACAATTATCTTAGACCCTTAGACCATATACGTTGGAATGGTTTTTAGATAACTCCCTTTTATATTAGCCCTGACCTAGAATCCCACACTGGTTGTTTACCGCATCTAAAACTAGGTTGCTAAGGTTTCCAGGATGTACCACGAGAAGGTTAGATTGGGAATTGGATACAGTTCTTACCTGGTAGCTAGAGACGTCAGGCAATTCTGCATCCTTCCATTCTCTATGCTCCACTGGGAGCCAAGAATGACAGAAGAAGAAGATTTGTCCTGGTATAAAAAGTCTTTAGGACGTTTAAATAACAACAAATTCAATTATTGTTGCAAATTATATGTTGAAATGGTTTTGCGAGTCAAATAAACCACCAATAGTTCCATTAGGACTATTAGGTTTAACTTCGATATCCTAAAACATTGCAATTAATTGAAAACATATTCATACATTCATTGTTAAAAGTTTTATAATTTCAAAAATATTTTATTTTCCCACTTCCCGGAATTGATATATTGGCCACAAAAATCAATATTTTTCATGAAATTTAAAACAAATACTGCTTATGTAAACTTAAATCACTGTACCAAATTTCGTTGAAATCGGTCCACATTTGACCATAGCTCCCATGCAAACTTTTTTCTCAAAATGCACTAAATGAGACAAAATTTACTAAAACGCTCGTAAATCCGAAGATAGTGAGAATTTATTTTTCGCATATATAATTTTTGTAACACCTGTAATCAATTTGGCAAATTTCGAGATAATCGGTCCACATTTGACCCTACCTATCATATAAGTCCAAATGGCGGAAACAGCTTAAGTGTAAAAGTTTTGAGAATATGTTTGTATGATGGCAAAATTTTGCAAATATTTGTCTTTATACAGGAAAAATAACACCTTTGACCTTATTGGTGAAGGGTATCGTATGGTCGGGCTTGACCGACTACAGCACTTTCTTACTTGTTGAGTATAAGGCTATGTAAAACTTCCTAAGTCAAAACAGAAGTTCAAAAATAAAGCAATCAATAAAATATTTTTCTGTTCGTATATTTATCGTTCAAGATATTTAAAATTTTCATCATGAGGGATATTTATATTTCAAATATAAATCCCTCATTTTTATTCATCGATAGAAATGAAAATAAATTTTAATCCGCAATGATATTTATAATTGATTGATTAATAAAATAAAACAATATTCGGTCTCTGGTATTTAGCAACTTATTAAATAAAACAATCAATGTAAATAATTTTTAAACAAATATATTTTTTATTATTCATTTTTTAAATAACAGTATTTTTGAAATCGTTTTGAGATCATATATTTTGTGTTCGTCAAATCGACGAAGGCTACGGTTGCAGGCTTAAGTAGTGATTATGTGAAGGACTTGAGGAGCTGGTTGGAAAATGGGACAATTATTCTCTGAGCCAAAATAAAGGATATTTATTTCTCTCAGTGTTGATATACAAACCAAGGAAGAAACCAAAAAATAATAAAAGGATTTTATTAGTTTGTATATTGGGATAAATGGAAATTTTATTTGGAATATACCTTTCTGATCACTAGCTGCAAGAATAAGAAAGAATATTTGCTAAGCCAAAAACGGAAACATCATCTTAGACCCCTTGACCCTTTTGACAGCTCGTTTAGGCCTTAATTTTTAGAAAGAGATAGCACTATTCTATCACTTTCAGCTTTCATATATATTGAACAAAGACAATTTCTTTGCTCATCACAAGAATTAATGTCAGAAGGCGGAAAGGGAATTTTGGCATTAACAAGTAGCGTTAGATGTAAGTGTCCTGAAATGAGCTTGATTTGAAGAATTTAAATTCTTTAAGTTATCAGATTGCTTCTATATTGACGGGCACTTTGATGTTGGGCCGTAGCTCGCCGTATTGAGGATATCTTTCCATTTGGAAGCTAAAAGCATACAGAACATTTGGCAAGACATTGTTTGGATCAGGATGACCAATGTGACCAGACGGACGTTTGACAAAAGGAGCTGCTTTTCAATTGACATGATAATCTACTGGACCAGTTGAAGTCCAGTAGGACATATCCTGCTCTTCCCATATGACTTGATGGATTTATCCAAATATAAAAGTCTATATTTTACAGAGACCGGAGATCGTTTTATTTTTTAAATCCATCAAGTATAAATATCATTGCCGATGAAAATTTATTTTCATTTCGATCGAAAAATAAAAAAAGATGGATTTATATTTGAAATATAAATATCCCTCATAATGAAAATTTTAAATATCTATAACGATAAATATCCGAACAGAAAAATATTTTATTGATTGTTTTATTTTTGAACTTCTGTTTTGACTTTGAAAAAATAAAATGTTTATGAAATTTTAAAATTTTCAACAATGAATTTATGAATGTTTACAATTTATTGCAATTTTTTAGGACATCGAAGTTAAAGATAATAGTTCTAATGGGAACTATTGGTGGTTTCTTTGATTCGCGTCGCTATTTCCAAAAAAAATAACTTTTAAACGTTTTAAACGCACTTAGACAACGATCATTTGTTGCCCAAACCCATTTCAATATAAAATTTGCAACAATAATTGAATTTATTGCTATTTAAACGTCCTAAAGATGTTTTATACCCGGACAAATACAGAAATAAAATTTGAATTTTTTCTATCAAAATTTATTTTCATCGGATGAAAAAAGATGAAAATAATTTTGAACTGTACTGATAAATATCCCAAACGATTTTTTTATATTTTATTTTCATCGGATTGAAAAAAGAAACAAAATTTTTGAACAAATAAAAATCATGAGGGATTTTTAATGTTTTTTTAAACTTCAATGATTGTTTTTTTATGGATTAAAACATGAAAATATTGTTTTAAAAGTATTAAAATCCGGTCTCTGATATTTTATGGTTTTAAAGATATTCGATCTCGAATTTTTACTAATATCTAAACTATATATCAGTAAACCGCCACGGTATAGTAGGTAAGTCATTTGCCTAGTATACCAGACGTCCCAAGTTCAATCCCCGGGCAGACTCATTTGAAAAAACTAAATTTTCAGCCACTGGTTATTTTTCCCTCCACCACCATAGGTGGAAAGGGTATAATAAGTTTGTGCTGATGTATGTAACGCATACAAATATTTGTCTTAGACCCATAATTTGATGAAATTTGGCACAGATCATTTTTTTTTTGATAATGGGACCATGGCTATTGAAATTCGTCAAAATCGGTCCATTATTTATGGTACCTCCCATAGGTCCCACTTCCCGGAATTGATATATTGGCCACAAAAATCAATATTTTTCATGAAATTTAAAACAAATACTGCTTATGTAAACTTAAATCACTGTACCAAATTTCGTTGAAATCGGTCCACATTTGACCATAGCTCCCATGCAAACTTTTTTCTCAAAATGCACTAAATGAGACAAAATTTACTAAAACGCTCGTAAATCCGAAGATAGTGAGAATTTATTTTTCGCATATATAATTTTTGTAACACCTGTAATCAATTTGGCAAATTTCGAGATAATCGGTCCACATTTGACCCTACCTATCATATAAGTCCAAATGGCGGAAACAGCTTAAGTGTAAAAGTTTTGAGAATATGTTTGTATGATGGCAAAATTTTGCAAATATTTGTCTTTATACAGGAAAAATAACACCTTTGACCTTATTGGTGAAGGGTATCGTATGGTCGGGCTTGACCGACTACAGCACTTTCTTACTTGTTGAGTATAAGGCTATGTAAAACTTCCCTAACTAATGCACGTAAACTATATATAAACCGATTTTCTTGATTTAAAGTTTTCCAAAAAAAAAAAAATAACAAAATTTTGACTATCCAGCAAAAATGTATTTAAAGTTTTACTATGTAAAAAGTTATAAGCGCTTAAAGTTAATATTTTTTTTTGTAAAAAGTATTTTTATTGTTTTTTATTTATTTAAAAAATAATTTATAATTTTCTAAAAGAAAACTTTAAAGTTAAAAATTGAGTTAAAAAATAACTCCATATCTATTACGTTTTAGTACCAGAATCCTTTGAATTAGACCTATTGTTTAGGAAAATTTTCATTTTGATCTATAATTCCTCTGGACGCACATAAGGTGTAAAAATATTTCACCAAATTTTTATGGACCAAGGTGTTTTTGATAACATTGCAAACGTACTTTGTCGCTCTGAAAGTGGCCAAACAACTAGGGTAAAAAAAAAAACTGAAAATACCCATATTTGGAAGTTTTTCAAATCTTATTAGGAAGTTTGGGATTTCTTTTACGAAAAATATTTTTTTTTTAATTTTTGTATTTTATTTCTTAAAAAGTTTTATATTACCGCAAATTTTCAGTAAAAATTGTAATAACTCGAAAACTGTTTAACCGATTTTAAAGACATGTAGCTTATTGGAAAAATCATTGCGTCTGTACTAAGAACCAGAATCCAAAAGGGGAATAAATAGCTTTAATTTTGCAAAAACTGAAAATTTGTCAATTTTTTTCGATTTAAACGACATTTTTCAGATTTGGGGCCTATGCGCTACGTGTTAACGTTGTCCAATTCGACTAAAATTTTGTGGGTGGAAGTTTCTCACAAAATCTCACAATAATCCGACATGCACCCATTGAAATTGGAAAATTTATTTTTTTCATACATGCGTATAAAAACTAAAATTTTGAGAAAATGAGCGAATTCACTAAATTGTGAATAAATCAATCGATTTTTATGGTCGATATCTCATTTTGTTGCTATTATATGTCGCTATGCGATAAAGTAATAAATCTGGAAGTTTTTTTTTGCCGTTTTCGATTTTTCATGATTTTTTTATAACGAAAATTTTTGCCATTTTACGTAAAAAATATATTTTTTTCTTAAGTTTTTTATTATAACTCCGATGCTATTGATCCGATTGAAACGCGATATATAGACGAATTAAAGGATATGTAAATCTAAGTTTTTCTGATTTTATTTTAATAATATCGGACAAGTAGTTTTTGAGTTATCACTAATTACACTACACAACAACTGAACATCTTTTGAAAAGTGCAAGGTCGTGACTATATGGGTCCTATTCTACGATCAAAATGTAGTAAAACCCTATACTCAGTTTGTAAAAGTTAGTGACCGTTTTATTTTTATGGGCCTCCAAAGTTTCCCAATATTAGCATGATGCCTAAAAAAGGTGTCATCAGTTTTTACCAAATAGCCAATAATCTCTTAAAAATATCGCTTAACTATGTTCGGCAAAAATGTAGCCAAGAGTATGGCAAATATTTCTTGCTAAAATTTTATGATAAAAATGTATTTTATCGTAAAGTTTTTTTTAAAACAGTTAAAGAAAAATTTGTTTTTTCTTGATTTTTTTATCATAACTTCTTTAAAATCCTGATTATTCCTACACTATATTTGGGAAAATTGTATCCACAGTAAAGATTCACAACTTTTGTGAACACACCAATATAATTTGAACGTATTTGGATACCAAAAATAGGTCATAAAGACTTCCTCGTGCCAAAAAAATTATATTTTTAACTAAAATTTTATTATTAGCAATATCTCAAAAACGTATTTTTGCGAAAAAGAACTTTTTTGTTGTGGAAAATAAATCTCTGAGGTTATAAAAACAATTTTTGTTCTACGACTTTTTTGTTTCTGTTTTCTGTAAATAGATGGCGCTATTTTCAGGTTACATACTGAAATCGTATTTTTAATAACAAAAACTAAAAAATATGGTTTAACTATGTTCCGCAACTTTGTTCAGGAGTATTTGGTCTAGTTTTTTTCTGAATGTACCAACATCGAAAAACATCCAAATAAAATGTATTTGATACAATTGTAAGAAACATGGCAATACCACCACCTTGCGGCAATTCGTTGCAACATTTTTTAGAAACGCAATAATAGATACTGTCAAAAGCTTTCAAAAGAGATGTCTGTTATGAAATTTCGACCAAAAATAAGGAATCTAGAGGCAAAAGTAGTCAATAGTACACCGAATCTGACACTTTTTTTTACAGGATTTCATTTAAATTTCAATATATTAATTGCATTTAAAGCAACTGGAGTTAACATGTGATTAAAAAAATCATCTCTTGTACCACTTGGAACATTTTAACCGGCAAACGATCCTATCAAAAAGCAATTTTCAACATTTTTTATGTGCTTAAATTTGAGTAAAATATTTAATTTTGTTTTCACAAGAGAGTCTATATTACCTATTTTTGGTATCTAGACACGTTCAGATTATAATGGTGTGTTCACAAAAGTTATTTAGCCTTGCTGTGGCTACAATTTTCCCAAATATAGTGTAGGAAAAATCAGGATTTCCAAAAAGTTATGATCAAAAAATTAAAAACAAAAAAATTTTTCTTTAACTTTTTTAAAAAATGTCTTTATTGCAGACATTTTTATATTAAAATTTTAGCAAAAAAGTATTCGCCATACTCTTCGCTACATTTTTGCCGAACATAGCTAAGCGATATTTTTAAGTGTTGATTAGCTATTTGGTAAAAACTGATGACACCTTTTTTAGGCATCATCATAATATTGGGAAACTTTGGAGGCCCATAAAAATAAAACGGTCACTAACTTGGCCAAACTGAGTATAGGGTTTTACTATATTTTGATAGTAGAATCGGACTTATATAGTCACGACCTTGCACTTTTTTTCGCTGTTGTGCAGTGTTATTTGAAGAAACGTCTTAAAAAAAATAAAAATTTAAAAAAAAATCTATCCATAGAATTTAAAAATTTTACCATTTTTGTACAAAGGTAGTCATGATACATCAAAATTGTATAGTGGTTTTAAGAGCACATGAAATTTTTTTTATTTTATTGTGCTGTGTTATCATATGATCGGTTCAGTTACAAAAACTCATTAACCATAGCTTTTAAATTTTGGTTTTTGTAAACCTATTTTTTCTAGATTTACGAGTACTCAATGCTAAATAGTAACTGTAAGCCGTTATTTCTTATGGTGTTGCCAACTTTTTATTATGCCACCATGTGTCTATACATGCCACTACAATTTTTTGGCATGACAAATTAATTTTATTTTGTCAAACGAATAGAACAAAAATAAAAAAATTAAAATTTTCTGCTCACAAAATACATATTTCGATACATAGTACAATAAAAACTAGGTAAAATCACTACACACTTCGTTCTCAATTTCAAATCCCTGAAAAGTCAAGCAAAAGAAATTGAAAAAAAAATATTTTTTTCATTGTATTTTTTTTTTGTTTGTCAAAAATAAATATATTAAAATATTTTTTAAAAGTTTATTAAGAGAAGCATTTGTAACGCATTTTATCATAGAAAACTTGTAAAGTTTATAAAAGGTCCAGAAAGTAAGATTAAACTATGAAGTGATGTGTGCGGTGCAAATTTCAAATTCAAGTTATTCAATATTTTCTTTTACTTCGACTTTCATTCTGCTTTCTTGACATTACAGGGTCTAAGAAATTGACAACTCTCCCTAGTGATTTTACCTAGTGTAGTTCTGCCATGTCATAGAATAAATAAATACCTAGAAAGTCAACGAAACGTCAAAGTACACCTGGGACCTGTCAATAGTACGGATCAGTAATAGTGTATTGGTAAGCCTAAAAAGATCTTTTACTTTTCTTAATGAATACAAACAGTTGCACAAAAAAGTATGATATGATGGGACGAAAATTTTCTTCAAGATTTTCTCCGTAATTTTAAGAAATTTTCTTGAGAAATCCATATTTTAAGGTATAGAATGAGTTTTACTTGATTTTAGGATAATTAAAATCTATAAACAATTTTTTATTCTAAATTTCATTATTTTTTTTAATACCAAAAATTGCAGCCCTACTTGTTCAATACAAATTAAGCAAAAACAAAAAAAAGAATGTCGAAAGAAAACAAAATAAAAAATTTTCAGTTTGTAAAAAATAAAAAGTGTTTCGACATCAAAATAATGTTAAAATATTTAAAAAAAAAAATAACATTTTATGTGTGCAATTTAGAACAGTGTGTTTCATTCAAAATAACGCGTAATTTTTCAAACAAAATTTTGAGTACAAAAAGCTTTTCTGTTTGTCAAAAAAGCTTTCATTTCGTGTACGTGTGATTTAGTAGAATACTAAATTTTAGTGGATCAGCTGACGACCTTCTATATATTCTTCTATGTGCCATGTTTCGATACAAAATTTTTCAAGAATTAAACTTTCTCCATACAAAACTTTTTGATAGATTTTTTTTTTAAATTTTCTCTATACAAAATTTTTCACTAACAAAACTTTTTCCAAACAGAGCTTTTTGATAGAAAAATTCTCTTAATTTCTTGTTATAGCTTTGAGTTTGCTTATGTGTTTCTTCGATTCGTTTTCCTAAATTAAAAATGCTTTTCATTAAAATTTTATTTTTAAAATATTTTAATAACTCGATTTCGTTAATATTTGCTTAAAAATATATTTTGTTATAATACAATTTTGTATAAGGCGCCATATTTATAAAGTAATACAATTTTTTTAATAATAATTTGTAAATATAGTAAATTTATACATAGTTAAGTTTACAATCCATTGCAAAAAATCTAGGCATAGCATATTAAAAAGCTCTATTTTTCATTTGCTATAACGATTTACCAAAGCTAAAATGCTAGACTATTTACAAGGGATTGTAAACTAGGCTAATATATTTTGTATTTGTTGCTAATTTTTATTCAATAAAAATTATTTAATTAACTTAATGGAGGGAATGTTGATGATTTATGTTTAAATATTAACTAATTGTAAATAAAAATCTCATTTGTTAAAAAATAACTAAAAATATTTAGAATAAAAATTAATTTAACAATTTTACAACTTAAAATAAAAGTATAAAAGTGATGTTTGAAAAAAAGATTTTATAGAATTAAATTATAATTAAATAATTATATAAAAAAAATCCCTAATATAAGAGATCGTCAATATCGTTCCACTTGTTGTCACACAAGAATATTGAAATTTTAAAAACCTAATTGAACATTGTTGATGTTTTTCACTTTTTCACTTACATTGAGGTCTCTAATGGTTGGCTAAGGCTGCGACCATTAGCCTCTAGGTTTGTGCTATTGTCAATATCAAGATCAGTCTCTAGCAAAGCCTCTGAGCGTGAGCGTTGCTGAAACGAAGCTTTACGTTCATCCGGTCTTAAGTTTGAGGACATTTGTGCACTGGCAGTGTCATCACTTTCGTAAACAGTTTTGGGTCGTCTACTGGCCATTTGGACGGTAGGCGTGTCATATTTGGGCGTTGTATTGGCATAAGCTGAGGCTGGCCTTGAAAATCTATTTGCACCCACAGCCGTCATATAGGAGTCGGGTCGTCTTATGTCTGGGGGAGCTATTGAACTACCATTACTTATTTGACTATTATTATGACTACGTAATTCGGCTAAAGAGCTAAAGTTCATATTATCGATTTTTTGTTCGTAAGTCAAACTATTGCCCAAACCCGATTGATTCGTGGGTGGTGAGGGTGTCTTTTGTACTGGCGGCAAAAAGGAACTAGGGGGTCGGTCTGATATATTACTAGAACGTTGTTCGGGTATATTTCTTTTGATTTCGGATAAAAAGGCTAAATTTTCGTTGGGGTCATGGCGTAACGGTAGAGTACTGGCATTGCCATAATAATCCGAACCAGTTTCCTCTACATCGGTCTGATGAATAATAGGTGTATCTTCAGCTATACTAGTGCTTATAGAATTATTGCGTGTACCCGAATAAGTGGAGTTATCTCGAAAACCTTCATTGCGATAGGACAACTCAAAGTCATTAGGTTTCTGTTCGGACCAAGCAGCCACGGCCGCTCTTCCTCTACTGGCGCTGGCCTTAGAGGCCGAGCCAATAGTGGCCACTCTTTGGGGTCCCTGTGAGGAGCCCGATCTCATGGTACTGGTAACATATTCATTTTGTGACTTCTTGGGTGTTTGATATTCGGTTTTCTCACCATTACGGTGACTTTCGTAAGGCTCAAAACTGGCCTCGGAGCTTAAAACGCTTTTGTCTATAGACTCAAAAGAGCCATTGCCCATCATTTTATAATCTTGGGTCATGGTTTTGGTAAGAGTACCCGTAGAAGTGGACATATGCTATAGAAATAAAATAAAAAAATAAAAATTAAACAAAAACTAAAATATAATTTTAAAGAAAAAATTTAAAATCACAAAATAAAAAATAAATCATACAAAATTTCTTCTTCTCAGGGATCCTTGGGGATCTATACTATTCAGACTGCGTAAGCTTTGACGTATACTATTGCGTCTTTGCAGGCGTTGCACATGACGATGTTTGGACTTGGCATACCAGCATATGGCCACCAAAATCAGCAAAATAATGGCCAATATAAACGCCGATATAATACTTATAGCAAATATATCTGCTCTCCAGGATAAGGGATCAATAACCACCTGAAAGAAAAAAATAGCTTTAGGGAAAAACTAAAATTTATCAAACTTTTGTTTCCATACCTTAGGATCAATTTCGCAAATAAAACCAATTTCCTTATCACATTCTTCTATGGTCACTTCGGCGAAGAAGAAACTGGTGCATCGGTCTATATGATTAAAGTCCTGGATCCATACTTTTTCGGGATATCTAGAAAATAAACAAAATTTTGTATTAATAAACTAACCTCCTAATTTATAAAACAATTATAAAATTATCAAAGACTTATCGTAGGAATTTTGTATGAAAAATTTGAATTATAAGCTCGTTATAGTCTTATTTTTCTATTATGAATTAGGGGGTAATTTTTTAGAAAGTAAAGCTGCAATGTTGAGATTATTTGTATCGATGGATCTGATCATTCGATATTGGTGGATATCTCGGTCTCATGTAGAAAGGCCCTAACTCACACTGTTTTCGAAATTGACTTTTCTTGTGATTTCAATGCATTTAACGCAAATACACCTGATAACAAAAATTTAAGCCAATTTTATCAAAATAAGCAGTTATTCAAGTAATTCTCTAAGAAGCCCTAACTTATTCCTGAAAAAAAAATATTTTTTGAAAAAATCAGGAACTAATAGAAAACTTTTGAATCTCAAAGCTTTTAGTTGAATGTATAATGATTTCTTATATTAAACTTTTGTCGACAACATTTTTCGGATTGAGAACTTTCAACATTAAAAGCTTTCCCATAGGTAACTTTCGATATCGAAAGATTTCCTTTATAAAACATTTGTCGTCAAAATATTTCAGATAGAAAACTATTTAGATAAAACTTTCCTATAGAAAAAATTTTCAAAATTAAAAGCTTTGCTATAAATAACTTTAATTTCTAAAGCTTTCTAAAACCTTTTTATTTTAAAAGTTCCTATATAAAACTTTTAATGTCGAAAGGATTTCTATAATAAACATTCGAACATTCGGAAGATTTCTTATATAAAACTTTCCTCTAAAAAAAGTTCAATATCAAAGCTTTCCTATAGGTAACTTTTGATACAAAAAGCTTTCAACTGCATTCCATATCGAAAGCTTTCTGGAAAAACAAAAGATGTTTAATATGAAACTTTCAATGTCGAAAATTTTCCTATAATAAACTTTAGATATTGATAAGATATTTAGATAAGATTTTCTATAGAAAGCTTTCGATATCAGAAGATTTCTTATATAAAACTTTTGTCGTCAAAATACTTCGGATTGAAAACCTTTTATGTCAACAGATTTCCTAATGGTTACTTTTAATATCCAAAGCTTTTTACTAAAAACATTCCATATCAAGAGCTTTCCAATATGAAAAAGCCAATATCTAAAGATTTCCTATAAAAATCTTTCGAGCTTTTCAATATAAAAATGCCAATATCTAAAGATTTCCTATATAAATCTTACGATTTCGATATGCTTTCTAATAATAAACTTTCGATATTAAACGATTTTCAATAGAAAACTTTTGATATCCTTCATAAAACTTTGAATATCGAAAGATTTTCGATTTTAAAGTTTTTATAGAAAGTTTTGAATATTAAAGTTTTTATAGAAAATTTTCGATATCAAATGTTATATAGAAAATTTTCGATATTAAATTTTTATATAGAAAACTTTTTAAATAAAAACTTTTAATAGAAAATTTTTGATATTAAAATCTTTTATAGAAAACTTTCGATATTAAATTTTTTTATAGAAAATTTTCGATTTTAAAATTTTTTATAGAAAATTTTCGATATTAAAATTTTTTATAGAAAATTTTCGATATTAAAATTTTTTATAGAAAATTTTTGATATTAAATTTTTCTATAGAAAATTTTCGATACTAAACTTTTCTATAGAAAATTTTTGATATTAAATTTTTCTATAGAAAATTTTTTATAGAAAATTTTGGATATTAAATTTTTTTTTTAGAAATTTTCGAAATTAAATTTTTTATAGAAAATTTTCGATATTAAAATTTTTTATAGAAAATTTTTGATATCAAAATTTTTTATAGAAAATTTTCGATATTAAAATTTATTATAAAAAATTTTCGATTTTAAAACATTTTATAGAAAATTTTCGATAGTAAAATTTTTTATAGAAAATTTAAAATTTTTTAAAGAAAATTTTTGATATTAAAATATTTTATAAAAAATTTTCGATAGTAAAACTTTTTATAGAAAATTTTCGATATTAAAAATTTTTATAGAAAATTTTCGATATTAAAATTTTTTACAGAAAATTTTCGATATTAAAATTTTTTACAGAAAATGTTCGATATTAAAATTTTTTATAGAAAATTTACGGATATTAAATTTTTTAATAGAAAATGTTCGATATTAAAATTTTTATAGAAAATTTTCGATATTAAAATTTTTTATAGAAAATTTTTGATATTAAAATTTTTTATAGAAAATTCTCGATATTTAAATTTTTTATAGAAAATTTTCGATATTTAAATTTTTTATAAAAAATTTTCGATTTTTAACATTTCTGTAGAAATTTTTCGATATTAAAGTTCTTATAGAAAATATTCGATATTAAATTTTTTATAGATAATTTTGAATTTTAAAATATTGTTTGGAAAATTTTTAGATTTAAAATATTTTATAAAAAATTTTCGATATTAAAACTTTTTATAGAAAATTTTCGATATTAAAACCTTTTATTAAAAATTTTCGATATTAAAATTTTTTAAAGAAAATTTTTGAGATTAAAATTTTTTAGAGAACATTTTCGATATTAAAATTTTTTATAGAAAATTTTCGATATTAAACTTTTCTATAGAAGATTTTTGATATTAAAATTTTTTATGGAAAATTTTGGATATTAAAATTTTTTATAGAAAATTTTCGATATTAAATTTATCATAGAAAATTTTCGATGTTAATTTTTTTATAGAAAATTTTCGATATTAAATTTTTAATAAAAAATTTTTGATACTAAATTTTTAATAAAAAATTTTTTATCATCAATTTTTCTTAGAAAATTTTTGATATCAAAATTTTTTATAGAAATTTTCACTATAAAAATTTTTTATCTAAAATTTTCGATATTAAAAACTTTTATCGAAAATTTTTTATTTAAAAGATTTTGTAGAATATTTTCGATATTAATTTTTTTTTTATAGAAATGTTTTCAATATTAAAGTTTTTGATAGAAAATTTTCGATATTAAAATTTTGTAGAGAAAATTTTTGATATCAAATTTTTTTATCAAAAATTTTTGGTTTAAGTTTTTATCAGAAAGTTTTCGATGTTTTAAAATTTTTTATAAAAAATAAATTTTTATATTATGTGTCAGTTAAGGCTCTTTGCCTACCAGGTGGCGATATGTTGCTTCTGGCTATCGATAAAATTTTCAATTACTATTTTTAATCAGTTTTTACCACTGCTGTAAAGTTTTGAATATGCGACTTAGGGCCTTTCTGCATGAGACCAACGATATTTAGATATTAAATTTTGTCAAAGTTTTTGGAACAGAAATAATTTTGAACATCCCTAAGGTATGCTACAAAATATTTGTTTCGGAGTCTGTGTTTTCAAACGATATCAAATTTCCCTCAGGAATTAAATATAGCTATAATTTTTGATACACTTACTTTAAATGTCTCATTTGTGTTTGGAGGTAGGACCACAATGTTAAACTGTCCGTCCTTATAAAAGGCATCGAGGAGTTTTCAGATCTACAAAATTCCTTAGCCTCATGGAAAGTCATCGGAACTCCCACATATATAAAGCAAGTATCTTGAACTTGAGCCCAGCCAGGGGGACATTTACCATCTAAAATGGTAAGATTATTCATTTGGAAAGGCACGGCTTCGACCTGTAGCAAGAGGGGATTATCTGTAATTAAACAAGAGAAAATGATTTTATATCAGTAACAAAATTTTACAAAAGTAACCTTAACTTCTTACCCGATTTATCCTTAATTCTAGACTGCACCGAAATACTATTATTGTAGCTCCAATAGTTATGACGAGCATCAATTTTGGAACGCCATAGTTCAATAGTGCTGAAAAGTTCAATTTTTTATACACATTTTTATTGACAGTTTTTACCAGAATTTAATTTAAAATGTCTTAAAAGTTTTACCTGTTGCGATAGTTAAAACTGGAGCTAAGTACAGAAAAGACCATGCAGAGGTTTTTTAGTTTAATTTTAGAAAGAAAATAAAATTTTATAAAAGAGATTAGTTAGGTCTTTTATAAAAGAATACATGCTACTTGATATTAGTAAATGAAACTAGCGATGAAGTAAATAAGGTGAAATTATGGTCTGAATTTTAAGCAATTTTTTTTTTAATTTAGGACCAGCACTCAGGGGATGACCCCTACTAATGCAACGCATTATGTTGGAACTAGGAAAATAGGTTATGGGAAGGAGGATAGAAGGAGTAGTGTTTGTGGACATTTGATTTGAAATTTCTTATAGTGTAAGTGGAAGGAAAAACATCTGCAAGAAGAAAATTCCACATACAAAGAGTACGGTTAAAGAACGAATTTTCTCTGCAATGTGTTGTTCGGTCTACTGGCCAATCGACCACGAAGGGATGAGCTCTAACAGATAAACGTGTGTTGCGCACGAAAATCGAGTTGTATCTAAATCGCGGTTTAATGATTCATTCATGTGTTTTCTCATAGCACCTACCTCAAAGAGGCTTGGTCTATAATTGAATGCATACGAATTCCAAATGTTATTATCATCTGCAAAAGAGTATATGGGATTGGAAGTTTGACATAGAAGGTCGTTAATGAATATAAGAAATAGTGTAGGAGAAAGAACAGAGCCTTGCGGTACCCCTTAATTAATCTTGAACTCGTTTTTTGTGATCTCATCTACGACAACTCTTATAGTGCAATCTCTGAGGAAGCTCGATATAAATCGAGAGAAGTTGTTACCGACACCAAAAGCAACAAGTTTTGATAAAAGTGCAAAATGCCACACTCTATCGAACGCCTTTGCAATATCCAGAGCCACAATTTTACTTTTGCCAAAACGGTGGACTAAATGACACCATTTTTCCTATAGGAAGGTTAGCAGGTCTCCCGTAGAGCGTCCTCTGCCAAATCCGTACTGTCGGTCGCTTAGTAAGTTGTTAGATTCCAAATATTTAACAAGATGGTGATTCACCATACTTTACAAGACCTTGAGAGTGCAAAACAAGTTGCTTTTGGACGGTCATTTTCAGGGTTGTTAGCCGCTCCCTTTTTAGGGATTGGCGTAACATTAGCAACCTTCCAACGCCAAGGAAATTCACCGTCATGGTATAAGGTACTGAAAAGGTTAGCTTGCGCGTCCAGTAGCACTGCTTCAAGACCAGTGCTGCCAAAAGTTCCCTGATATTGTGTAGTATGGTGCGAAGCGGTTAACAAGGTCTCCTTTCAGAGACATCTGAGCAAATTTCAGAATTTCACTAGCACTGGCGTTACTGGTGTCATAAAGAACACTCTTCACATGACCTTAGTTGTGATGCTGTCTTTATTCCCCTTTTTATTTATTCATAAAGGCAGCAGCTACTAGATTTAAGAGCACATGAGTCAGGTATACTTAGGCACAGGCAGATTGGACATACCAGCATACTTAACGGAACAAATGTTCCTGACTTCGAGTCAGTGTCACCTATATCTGACTACTTGGTCATGGAAGTTTTGTTCTGTTCAGTACCTGAGATCGTTATTCCAGATAGAGCCAGCTGAGGAACTCTATCTTCACAGATAGATAAGCTATAGTAGTTTGTCAGCGAAGTAAGACTTTGCTGAGTTTCTGGTCATTGCAATGAAATTGCATCGAGCCAGGAACTGACATGCTCGCGGTAACAGAAATAGCACCACCTATATGTCACCTTTTCATGGGCATCAAGTCTTGGATCGGTGAGGAAACAGCAAAGAACTGACATAACTTGCACTATATCTAGGACCTTATAGCCCGATCTAAATATAAGAAAAACTTAGTTATTGCTGGGTCTTAACAGGACTAGTCTTAAAAAATGCAAAGTATCCTAATTGACCACTGCGCCCTGAATTCTAGGCTAAATAGGTGACATTTGCAGATCCAGCCGGGGAACTAGATATTCACAGATAGATTAGCTATTATTAGTTTGTTAGCGAAGTAAGACTTTGCTGGGTTCCTGGTCATTGCAACATCGAAGGCAATGAAATTGCATCGAGCCATGAACTGATGCTCGCAGTAACAGAAATAGCACCACCTATATGTCACTTTTTCATGGGCATCAAGTCTTAGATTGGTGAGGAAACACCAAAGAACTGACATAACTTGGCCACTTACGCAATATTTAGGACCTTATAGCCCGATCTGCATATAAGCAAAAATTATTGCTGTGTCTTAACAGGGCCAGTCTTAGGAAATGCAAAGGTATTCTAATTCACCACTGCGCCCAGAATTCTAGGCTAACTAGGTGGGATGGAGCAAGCCAGAACATTTGCAGACTATGCTCGGACGGGGACTCGTCCGAAACGGTCCAGCACATCCTCTGCCACTGTCGTATGCTCCAAAACCAGAGACTTAAATTTGTAGGTAACTGATTCCATGAGGAACTAAGTGACATCCAGCAGTGCAAACTGAGTGATGTTGTGGGTTTTATAGTGGTACTAAGATGGATAGGACTTTTTGTAACTACTACAACTTCTTTTCTCTACTCTCTCTCTCTCTCTCTAACACTATTTTTATCACAACTATCCTCTTTTTTTCCGCTATATATCTTCTATTAAGAAGATCACAATGTACCCTATAGTCTTCAAGTGTAGATGTCATTCATTTGGCAACACCTTTCAAACCTAACCTAAATCTAATATAAAAGAATTTAATTTAAACCAAATATCTAAGTTTTCGATTGGCATGCGGCGAATTTGTAAGCGTTTTCAATCATTCTCAATTTTGGACTAAACATGCAAGTTTATGCAGATGGTTTAAAATTTGTTAGAAAGCTAGGACGTTAACCCTAAAATCGGTTGCAACAAAAAACTGCATGCTTCTAAACATAGGTGGGGAAAAGTGCTTGAATCAAACACAAAAATTAATAAAGTAAATGAGTGATTTTGGAGTTATAAATGAAAACTGAAATGATTTGCCATTAATTCCCTTAAAAACACTTACATGGTGGTGTTCACAGTTATAATCTCATAATCATTATCGGGATTTTCGAAAATATTATCCACATATTGTTGACCCGCAGTACCAGCTACTATTGTGGCACGACCCATCCAATTAGTGGCAACATTTCTGTAAAATTAACAAAAAAAAAAAATTAAAATAAATTCTATTTAAATTATCTTTAAGACTCACCTATAAAAACCATTATGCGAGGTACTCTGATAAATCGGCAAGCGAACCTTTTCAAAGCCCGAAACTTCCACAATTCGACCGCCCACATTGCTGTGAACATAATTGTAACTGAAATTGGAAACCACTTGACGCAAACGTATGACATCTTCAAATCCGGCCTCGTTTTGAGCAAAATAGTTACGGTATAGCTCAACTTCTTGATAGGGCGACGACTGTCTTCCCTCGATGAATAAGGCGGGGCGATTGAGATTTTTAAGGAAAAGATTGTGGTGAATAAAGCCTCTTAAAGAAGTAGCAGAACCCCGAGAATCGGCTCGAAGTTTAAGGCCTCCTTGATTATTGAGAATTAGGTTATTCTGAAATATTTAAAGAATTATTATATAATTCAGTTTATTAGAATAGGCCTACCCACCATAAAATAAAATGAATTCATATTTTGTACATCCAAATTAAGAGCCGAGGGGCAGGTTGAAAAGTTACCATACAATTGCAAACAATTATTTTGTATGCGATTGGAGGTTAAGGTCAATGTAGGTGTTACCTCACCGGCCGAGGCATAAGTAACAGCTCCCTTGGTAGCCCCGGATATATGGGAATTAGTAATATTGTGTAAAGCATCGCGATCTGGAAAGGGATACAAATAATTTTACAAATGTTTTTATATTACAATAAAACTTTAACCTACTTTGTCCTATGGTTGAAATTGGTACAGTTACAACTTCGGCTACAAAACCATGATACTCGGGAGCTCCACTAGCCATGAGATGAACACTTAATGTAGGTCCTTGAGTCTTGAAGAAAGAATTTTGATTGCGTGTATCCGATTCTATTTGATCCATAAATACTGAGGTTACATTATAGACATCACCATCATACAAACGTATCGAGTCCATGCGTCCATATAATTTTGAGTGATTGAATAGGTTGGACTGCAGCAAACGGAAGCCTAAAGGCTTTGCTCTATAAGCAGCCGTAAACATTTTCACACAATTCACCGGATTATTGCCGTATTTATAGTAAACCAAGACTCGTTCCTCGATAATAATGGATTTTTGAGGATCACATATATCTATCATGGAGAAAAGTTTATAGGGCATATCCAACTTCTTAAGAGGATTAAAACTAGATTCCTCACTTTCTCTGCCCTCACCGGTAAGGGAGACTATACTAATGCCGGTACCCAAAGCTTGGGATATATTTAAGAGATTTAAGTTAATAGGGCCACTGGGAGCCACAAAATTTACACCATGATTTGCTGAATTCTTAATGGTTACCGCCTTGATAGAGGGTGTCTTATATATAGCCTGAATAGCAGCCGATTTTTGATTATGTAAGATCCCAGCATTTTCTATGTTTACAAATTCCAATTTACTTTTCTTATTGTTCTGTAGACTATGGGTCAGGGTATCATGATATCGATGTTCATATTGATTTTCCTCAAACTGAGCATTACTAAAACGTATGCCACCCCAATAGACCTCATCCTCGGGAGTTCCCTTGCAGCTAACGAACACAAAAACATTATCCCAGCGGCATTCGTGACGATGACCATATACCTGACCATTCAAACGTTCTTCACATTCAGACATTCGCATTTCATCTCCTCGACATTCCAAAGGTTGTACCCAGGTCCAAATACGGGTCAAGGAATTCGTATGAAATTCTATCCTATGATCATGAGAATAGTAAACATTCAGGGGATCATAGCCCAATTCTCGACATACTACCTGGGCATTGCGTTCAGTAAAACGGCTATCACATATGGGCACCCATTGCAGAGTCGTATGATTGAAATACTCCAGAAAGCCCTGATTAATATCATATATATCATTTGCATTGGAACTGCAGTTTTGGGAATTTGTACACAGTCTTATGGAATCGTGAGTCTGCATTTGTGACATATCTTCTAAGGCTCTTTTGTTTAGTAGAGAATAAGATTCATGGGTGGCATTCTTAAAGGGTCTCATAACAATCGGAGATTCCTGGTAACCAATGGCCTGCAGTGAACCCAAAACCAACATACCTATGCTGGGCTCAAACTCCATTTTTACACCATGCTGTATAGTCAAAGTAGCCTCTGGCATTACTGTAATATCATTCTTAATTATATAGGGGTTCTCACGCTTGCGTATGAAGAGATCACTATATATACGTCCGCCCTGCCAAGAGTTCAAATCTATAACATCTCGATTTTCCTTGACCAAAGAGACACTGGCATCAAAGGAATCTTCTATTAGATAAGGCTGGAATATAACATCAGCATGATCATTCCAATTATCAAAATCAAAGATCTTTGATTCTATATATTCAATATTTTCAGAACCCCACCAATTTTCCGAGGCATAGAAATAGTTATCCAACCTAGCTGACCTTAAGCCTGCCACTAGGTTATATCTTAAGGAATTATCGGATATAAGATTGCGATATAGTTTAACATTTTGTATGCCATCGATCCTTACAACGGAGGTGGGCATGCTATTTAGCGAAGCTAATTTGGAAACATGCATCAGGGCGGGTAGACGTTTTAGGGGCTCGAAATTTGTATTTTTCTTGATGATATTATATTCTATAGCAGCCTTAACTTCCCCAAATTTTTCACTTAAACTATCAGCCTTAAATTCCATAATGTACTTGGCCATATTTTGTTCTATGCGATTGTAGTCAAACTTCATGCGTTTCTCCATACCAGCCACGGCTATCAAGCTATGAGGACATTGATTGTTCAGGAAAGCATTTGAGGTTATATTGAAGTCTGCATAATGACCGGACACTTCAATACAGAAATTCCGATTACGCTGCCAAGTGGTATTGCCAAAGTGTATGCTATGAGTGAAGTTTTCATTGTATTGCCAGACATAGGGTAAGGAAACCTGAAAGCCTCCATTTTTATTATCCTCCACAGTGGTATCTTGTATAACATAATGAAACAAATTATTAGAAGATCTCAGATCCTTAGAAAGCTGCCTTATGCCATAACCATTTTGTGTTAAGGTGGAACTATTCACATGTAAAGTAATTTCGGAAAGGTTACTGCTTATAACATCCCAAAAGGGAGAGTTGAGTAAAACTGCTTCCAAATCATTGTTGCTGATTTCGCAATTGACAATCTTAATAGATTCATTGGCTTTGCGCAGATAGTACTCTCCCTCGTTACCGCGAAATCTGTTGTAATAAATAGCCGATATACCTCTTAAATTCTTTTGTATTTTCGTAGATCTAAGATGCAAAGAAGGTATCGGTCCTCCCACCACTCGGTTGCGTATATTTTGTACCGGAGCCGCTACTGTTGTAAACATTAAGACAGCACCACCCAAGGCATTCAAACCGCTTTCATAATAGATCACGATACCATAGCTGCTACTTGTGGTGGGAAAAACACTCAAATCTCTTTTCACATCCCACAATTGAGATCTTTGATTTTCATTTTGTGAATTAAGTATGACAAGACTTTCGCTGGATTGATTGTGTATGGGATTAAGCAGTTGTATACCCAAGACATAGCCAGCAGGACATCTTACATAGACTTTCTTGTTGATACTCTGTCCCAGCAATTCTTCAGTTCGTATATATTTGCTTTCCCAGTTACCCAGCTCAATATTACCCTCATCCGAGGGTAAATTATAGGGCTCATAATTTGTCTCAAAAGTATTAAAGTCAATCGCCATTCTAAACCAGCCGGCCAATTCCAGCTGATCATGGCCGGCTATAACAGAATCGTGATTAATGCCACTGCCTCTATTATTCTTGATGATGGAACCTTGGATTCTAAAATCGAGTTGCTTGAAACTAATACCGCTACCACGATTACCTACAAACTCAGAATTGCGTATATTATTTATGGACTTTCCTCCATAGATATCGGCATATATAACACCCAAACCATCATCCAAATTATCGACAATTCTTACATTTTCCAAATTGTGGCGGGCAAAGTCCATTTGTACGGCGGGTTTAAAGGCATTGGTGGTATAATCAAACAATCCAGCTTTTTCCACGGTAACATATTGCAAATCTGCCCTTTCGGCCAACATACTGAAACGTACACCTGCCCAGGCACCTTCATAGCAGCGTATACCCACATCATTATCATGGGAGCAGGAATTTTCAAAGTCACCTCGATTTAAATGCTCTGCCTTACATTGGGTTATATCTCTATCATGAGCTGTGCAGCGCACATTGGAAACAATAACATCTTCTGTTAAGCCTACTGAGGGCATTTGAGATCTTAGCAAACGCCAGTCTTTGGGATTTAAGGTATAACCTAGATGATGACATACCAAGGCAGAATTTAACTCCGTCCAGCCATAATCACAAACAGTACCCCATCTGCCATTTAGGTATAACTGCAAACGACCCTCAAAGGGACCTGCTCCACCTAAAAGTCTTACATTTACTTGCGGGGTTTCTTCGGAATTGGGTACCATTTCTGTATCCATATCAAGATTTTCTACATCACTCATTTCTGGATTAGTAACAGTATCCATGGGTATTATTGTATTGCGTTTCAAAGTTAAAAAGATATCATCTGGTCTTCTGCCACGAGCCTCCAATTTACCGGCCACCATCATGCCTACACTGGGTTCAAATTGTAAAGTGACACCCGGTTGTAAAATCAATTTACCGCCAGGTCTGATATTAATATCCTTGTTTACGGTATAAGTACCTGCTGGAATAATTTCTTGACCATCGACCTCTCCTCCTATGTACTCTGAGCCTTCCTGGAAAAATCTGGGCACAAAAGTGGAAATGGCAATGACAGTTGTAGATCCAGGATTGGAACTATGCAGTAGATAGGGTATATACTCGATTTTGGCTAAATTATAGCGATCATTGCGATGAAATAGACGATTATAGATTTTGGTCTCATCAGTATGACCCAGCCAATTATAGGTGGCATTAATGATTTGACTTTGATCCGTTAGCTGGGAACCAATTTCGTAGGTCGAATCAAAGTTATGTAAAATGTTGCGGAATATATCGACATTATTTGAACCCACTACCACAGCAGCTGCCACACGTGAACGGGGATTTAAACGACCAGCGCCATCTGAACCCTCACTGCCTTCTACAGGCGGACCAAAGAACTCGGTAATTCGATTTTCCCTGACAAAATTACGGGTAAACAGTATGCTTTGTACTTCCTTACGGCTATAGGGTGATAGACCCAAAGACACCACATAAACACCTTGATTTTTAATGAAATAATTGCTCTGTATTATGAATCGAACTGGCATGAAATTGAATTCCTGAAATATAAAATCATTCCTTATATAAATGCAGCCATATTGACCATAACGGAATTGATTAAATTCCATTCTTCCCAAGAGATTGAGGGCCGGACTTATGTATATAGAATTGTGTTGGCTGTTTTCAAATGAGTTATGACCTATTTGCAAATGCATATTAGGTTCGTTAGACTCCAAAGTTCGCCAGCATGTTTCCACACGTATATCATTATCGGCACTGCCATTGAAATAGTTTCCGGTTACATTCAGCCACAAGGGTTGGCAGAAGTTTCCATGTAAAATTCCAGTTTCCAAATTGGAATTAAAGTGTGAGTATTCTACTGCCGTGGTCTGATTAAAGGGTATATATTCCACTCTATTGGGATCATTAGTTTCATTTAACCACACCGCTATGCCAAAGCCTTTATTAAAATTCAGATAACTGCGTGAAATATTACGGTTACCACCCGCATAAGTGATATTAATGCCTGAACCCTGATTGTAGCTTATATTGGTTTCGGTAATGTTAACATCACCAGCACCACCTGCTATATGAACTCCAGCCACACGACCATTACCCGATACCGAAGAAGTATGAACATGTAATCTTGATCTTAACTTATGAACAGCTATGCCACGCCCACTATTATCTTGTACAGTAGAGTCCACAACCTTTAAATCGTAAGCACTCGAGTCTCCAGTGGTTATGCGTATAAAACCATTAATCTCTTCACGCATCTCAGCCTTTATTCGTACAAATAACTTCTCTCGTGTAGAGGTTATGCTCTGAGGTCTGGTATAGTTACGAGCCTTCCACAGAAACAACAAACGATCATTAGCCGAAGCACCATCAAATATTTCCACTGTCGCCGTTTCATTAGTCTTTAAAACAAATTGATCAAATTGCACCGTGAGCACATAGCCGGGCTTGGTAAAAAAATACTTGGCACATTCTTTGGCAGAGCCGGCATAAAATTTCTGTGTAAAAGACAAGGTTAGGGGATAGGTTTGTCCCGATGTGGTAGGCAAAGTGCAAAAATCATAAATGGAAGATCTATCGGGTCGTTCATCTACCCTCAAATCATGACTCTCATACTTAATGCCATCGGCAAAATTATCTTGGACATTGCAGCCTTTTAATTGCACGTAACCCTGGCTGGAGTTAACAAATATTCCTATGCCATTGCTTTTTCTGATAGTGACATTTTGCATTTGAAAGCCGCCATAGGGCCGCGTAGCATTAAAGCCCGTATAGGCCGAGTGTGTAATGACTACATGCTGCATTACCGGTGGTGTGCCAATTGCTTCTAAAGACGATTTGGCAGCTTGTCTTAAACCATTACCGGCTCTCATAAGATTCACATATTTTAAGGTAGATTTGGATTTGGTGTAATACACAGTATTATCTTTAGCCAAAGTTTTGGTGGTGGGAGCGTTTTCAAAATACAGGCCTCGCCAATGGTTAAGTTGTATGTTGTGTATGGCCTGGCATTGTATGCCAATATCACTGTGATAATCACAAACCCCGGAACCTAGCTGACGACTGGACCACTTGCAATCGAATAGGGAATTTTCCGTGCCCTTACAATTAGGGAACTCATAAAGCAAGCGAGGTTTTAAATCTGGCGAACGATCTACCCAATTCCAAAACCGGCCACCTTTAAAACCCAATTGCCTGCAAACCACCTCATAGTCAATCATAGTCCAACTGAAAGAACAATAGGAATAAATAATTTTGTTTATATTCTTTAAACAGAAAAAAAACCTACTTTCTCGAATTGGTACAAACAGACCGCCATGATCCCTTGTGATACAACTCTAACCTGCCCTCTAGGGGTGTGGGTCCATCTACCAAACGTATGCCGCGTTCTTCTACATCTGGCAATTCTACATTGTGACCTTGTGCTGTCAAAGTAATGCGTGCTGTTGGAGTGCCCTGCAATTACGAGGAAAGAAATTAATTAAGTTAGCATAAGATCACTGCCGCTGAGTTATGAAAATATCATTCTTTTCAAGCTCTCGTCCATTTAAATTATGGTTAAGTGTTTGTATACAATTAACTCAGAGTGACCGCTTGACCTAAAGATGTGTTAATAAGTTGATCATAATAAGTTGGTGATGTCTACAATTCTTATATTGTGTGTGTGTGTGTGTGCGGGAAAATCGACTTTTTCTTGAATAAACTAATAAGTACATATTTATGGTAATCAGTGGGGAATTTTATTAGGGTGGTACGTAGAGAATAATGTAAGAAAAACATTTTTGACAAATCGACTAAAAATATAATTTTTCGAAAAAATAGGTTTAATCAGGCTTGAGTTCATTTAATTTTCAAATTATTAATATTGAAAATCAGAAAAGTAAGTGTGGAGAAAAACTGAAAAAATTATTTTTGAACGCGGCTCAGTGGATTGCAATTTCTGTCCCGCCACAGGACGTCATCAGCACTTACCGCCCTCGACCACAGTCGAGTTGTCAAATTGAAGAGATAATCATCAATTTAACTCATTGAGTAATAGGAGAATATACAATCAATTAAACGTAGTGATGTTCGATCAAACTCAATGAGTTAAATTGATGATTATCTCTGCAATTTGACAATTTGTGGTCGAGGGCGCTAAGTGCTGATGACGTCCTGTAGCGATACAGAAATTGCAAAAATAATTTTTTCAGTTTTTCTCCATACTTACTTTTCTGATTTTCATTCCCAATATAATTTTTCTTTAAAAATTTCCTTTAAATATAAGAACTTTTGTGAACAGTTTTTTAAAAATAACAAAAATTTTTTTTTTAATTTCTATCAAAATTTGAAATTAAAAAAATCCTATAAACGTAACAATTTTTTAAAATTTTCTATAAAAATAAAAATTTTTCCATTTCCAAAATGTCTCATTTTGAATAATTAAAAAAAATGAGAATTTTTTGAAAAATTTTCAAAAAAAATATGAAATTTTAAAAAAATTTCCTATAGAAATAAGAATCTTTTTTGATAAATTCATATAAATAAAAATTATTTTTAAAAATTTACTATAAAAATATAAAATTTTTAAAAATTTCACACACAAAAAAAATGTTGAAAAATTTCTATAAAATAAGAAATTTTCGAAAACTTTCCTATGAAATAAGAAATTTTTGAAAAATTTCCTATGAAATAAGAAATTTTCGAAAAATTTCCTATAAAAATAGTAAATTTTTTAAAAATTTCCTATAACAATAGTAAAATTTTGAAAAACATCCTATGAAAATAGTAAATTTTGTAAAATTTCCTATACAAATAAAATTTTTGTTTTAAATTTCCTATAAAAATAAGAAATTTTTGAAAAATTTTCTATAAAAATAAAAAAATTTTGCAGAAATTCCTATCAAAATATGAAATTTTTGCAAAAATTAATATAAATATAAGAAAGTTTTGAAAAATTTTGTAAAACAAGAAATTTTTAATTTTTTTTTTTATAAAAAGAAGATATTTTTAAAAAATTTTGTATAATAACAAGAAACTTTTGAAAATTACATATAATAAGAATAAGAAATTTTTGAAAAATTTATTATAAAAATAAGAAATTATAGAAATATTTTTAAAAATTTCATATAAAAACAACAAATTTTTGAAAAATTTTCACTAAAAAATAAGAAATTTTTGATCTTTCCTTTCAAAATAATAAATTTTGTAAAAATTTTTTTTAAGATAAGAAATTTTTGAAAAATTTCCTTTAAAAATAAAAAAAATTTAAAAATTTTCTATAAAAATTAAAATATTTTGAAAAAAATTTTTAAATTTCCTTTAAAAATATTAAAGTTTGAAAAATTTCTTATAAAAATAAGAAATTTTTGAAAAATTTTCTATAAAAATAAAAGAGAATTGAAAAATTTCAGATAAAAATAAAAACATTTTGAAAAGTTTCCTATAAAATAGAAATTTTTGAAAAATTGCCTATAAAAATATTTTTTTTCTTAATTTTTTATAAAACTAAGAAATTTTTTAAAATTTTTTTTATAAAAACAAGATATTTTTAAAAAATTTTGTATAATAACAAGAAACTTTTGAAAATTTCATATAATAAGAATAAGAAATTTTTGAAAAATATGCTATAAAAAAAAATTAAAAAAAATTTCCAATAATATTAGGAAATTTTTCAAACATTTTTATTTTTAATTTTTCAAAAATTTCTGATTTTTATAGGAATTTTTTTTTTAATTTCTAATTTTTTTAAGAAATTTTTCAAAATTTTCTATTTTTATAAGGAAGTTTTAAAAAATTTCTTATTTTTATAGGAAATTTTTTAAAAACTTTCTATTTCTAAACGAAATTTTTTCAAAAATTTTCTTCTTTTTTACGAAACTTTTAAAAATTTTTCTATTTTTATAGGAAATTTTTCCAAATTTTTCTATTTTTTAGGAAATTTTTCAAAAATTTCTTATTTTTAAAGGAAATTTTTCAAAAATTTTTAATTTTCGTAGGAAATTTTTCAAAAGTGTCTTATTTTAATAGGAAATTTTCAAAAGTTTCTTATACATATAGAAAATTTTTAAAGAATTTCCTATATAAATAGGAAATTTTTGAAAAATTTTTGAAAAATTTCTATACGAAATTTTTTGAAAAATTTCTATACGAAATTTTTTCAAAAATGTTCTACTTTTTTACGAAATTTTTCAAAATTTTTCTATTTTTATAGGAAATTTTTCAAAAATTTCTTATTTTTAAAGGAAATTTTTCAAAAATTTTTCATTTTTGTAGGAAATTTTTCAAAAGTGTCTTATTTTGATAGGAATTTTTTCAAAAATTTCTTATACATATAGAAAATTTTTAAAGAATTTCCTATAAAAATAGGTAATTTTTGAAAAAATTTCCTATAAAAATAAGAAATTTTTAAAAAATTTCCTATAAAAATAAGAAATTTTTGAAAAATATCCTATAAAAATAAGAAATTTGTGAAAAGTTTGCTATTAAAAAAAATAAATTCTTGAAAAATATTATACAAAAATAAGAAATTTTCATACAATTTTCTTTAAAAATAAAACATTTAACAAAATCCTTTAAAAATAAGAAATTTTTGAAAAATTTCCTACAAAAATTTATTTTTTTTTTAAATTTTCTATAAAAAAAGAAATTTTTAAAAACTTTCCTTTAAAAATAAGACATTTTTAAAAACTTATAAATTTTCGAAAAACTTCCTATAGAAGTAGAAATTTTTGGAAAATTTTTCTATAAAAAAGGTAAATTTTGGAAAATGTTCTTATAAAAATAGTAAATTCTTTAAAAAATTCCAATAAAAATATTGTATTTTCTTAAAACTTCCTATAATAAAAGTAACTTTTTGAAAAATTTCCTATAAAAAAGAAATGTTTGAAAAATTTCCTATCAAAAAAGTAAATTTTTGAAAAATTTCCTTTAAAAATATAAATTTTTGAAAAATTTTCTATAAAAATTACAAATTTTTGAAAAGTTTCTTAAAAATTTCCTATAAAAACTATAAATTTTTGAAAATTTTCCTATAAAAATTATAAATTTTTGAAAAGTTTCCTATAAATTTTTGAAAAATTTCCTATAAAAAAGATAATTTTTTTTAAAATTTTCTATGAAAATAGTTTTTTAAAAAAAATTTTTGCGAAATCTTTTTAACAATTAATAAGATCCACCCTAATTTTTGAACTCTTAATCGTCATGGAAACATTAAAAATAGGAAGTAAAACTTTTCAGCTTCAGTCCAAAACACATAAAAGACACATTCCATTATAATGAATCTAATTCTTTATTCATCTCAAGAGTTACAAAAAGCCTAGAGGGGGGTTAAATCTATAAAGAATGTCAGATAATTCAATTCATTCGTTATTGTACAGAAATTATAATTTAATAATGTCGATTGCAAAGAAAATTTAATTATTGAAAATACAATTTGTTTCTTTTCTTATTTGTCGGTTTAGCTTCGCTTCAAGAGATGCCTACGAGAAAGAAATGTTGCATGTTTAAAGTGTAATTTTTTTATGGCTCATATTGTAACACATTGACCCCTGTTTCCGATAAATGTCTTATATCTTGTTTCAATTTGTTTTTCTGTTTAAAAAAATAATCTTATGCTTTTTTCATAATAGGCCCATAATTTTTTTATCATTTAGTATTAGTCACTTTAAGTTCTGTTCCTGTTTTTTTCTTCATTTTGTTGCATTTTCTTCTTTTATATGTAAATACTAAACGACAGACAGAGCAATATTCCGATCATTGACAGGAAGACAAGAACAAGTTGACTTTTTATAAGAATTTCTGTAAATTCTTACCAAAGGGGAGGAAATCATTTATAAGGTAGCACTTTATAATATTAATATCAAATTGTACCTTAAGTTGCTTTTCTTCCAACATTCTTCATTCTCGTATTTCCCAAAGTCTAAAGCGGAAATAGATGTTATTTGTAGTGAAAGCTTAAGACAAAAGTGTAATAGAGATCACAGAATACTTCCGTGGCTTAAAACAAAGTGTAACCATTAATTAAAATGCAGTTATGGCATATTAAGAGCATTAACAACCGACAACTCCGGCATTTATAAATTAATTATCTTGTTGAAGAATGTTTTTTTCTCATAACGTTTTCCAAAATCTTCAATGCAATAAAAAATTTAAAAAAATTTTCTATACAAAAAAAAAAATTTCATTAACAAAAATTAAATTTTTAAAAAATTTCCTATAAAAAAAGGAAATTTTTGAAAATTTCTTATAAAAATAGACATTTTTTGAAAAATTTCCTATAAAAATTTGAAATTTTTGAAAAATTTCCTATAAAAATTTGAAATTTTTGAAAATTTTCCTATAAAAATTTGAAATTTTTGAAAATTTTCCTATAAAAATTTGAAATTTTTGAAAATTTTCCTATAAAAATTTGAAATTTTTGAATAATTTCCTATAAAAATAGGAAATTTTTGAAAAATTTCCTATAAAAATAGGAAATTTTTGAAAAATTTCCTATAAAAATAGGAAATTTTTGAAAAATTTCCTATAAAAATAGGAAATTTTTGAAAAATTTCCTATAAAAATAGGAAATTTTTGAAAAATTTCCTATAAAAATAGGAAATTTTTGAAAAATTTCCTATAAAAATAGGAAATTTTTGAAAAATTTCCTATAAAAATAGGAAATTTTTGAAAAATTTCCTATAAAAATAGGAAATTTTTGAAAAATTTCCTATAAAAATAGGAAATTTTTGAAAAATTTCCTATAAAAATAGGAAATTTTTGAAAAATTTCCTATAAAAATAGGAAATTTTTGAAAAATTTCCTATAAAAATAGGAAATTTTTGAAAAATTTCCTATAAAAATAGGAAATTTTTGAAAAATTTCCTATAAAAATAGGAAATTTTTGAAAAATTTCCTATAAAAATAGGAAATTTTTGAAAAATTTCCTATAAAAATAGGAAATTTTTGAAAAATTTCCTATAAAAATAGGAAATTTTTGAAAAATTTCCCATAAAAATAGGAAATTTTTGAAAAATTTCCTATAAAAATAGGAAATTTTTGAAAAATTTCCTATAAAAATAGGAAATTTTTGAAAAATTTCCTATAAAAATTGGAAATTTTTGAAAAATTTCCTATAAAAATAGGAAATTTTTGAAAAATTTCCTATAAAAATAGGAAATTTTTGAAAAATTTCCTATAAAAATAGGAAATTTTTGAAAAATTTCCTATAAAAATAGGAAATTTTTGAAAAATTTCCTATAAAAATAGGAAATTTTTGAAAATTTTCCTATAAAAATAGGAAATTTTTGAAAAATTTCCTATAAAAATAGGAAATTTTTGAAAAATTTCCTATAAAAATAGGAAATTTTTGAAAAATTTCCTATAAAAATAGGAAATTTTTGAAAAATTTCCTATAAAAATAGGAAATTTTTGAAAAATTTCTTATAAAAATAGGAAATTTTGGAAAAATTTCCTATAAAAATAGGAAATTTTTGAAAATTTTCCTATAAAAATAGGAAATTTTTGAAAAATTTCCTATAAAAATAGGAAATTTTTGAAAAATTTCCTATAAAAATAGGAAATTTTTGAAAAATTTCCTATAAAAATAGGAAATTTTTGAAAAATTTCCTATAAAAATAGGAAATTTTTGAAAAATTTCCTATAAAAATAGGAAATTTTAGAAAAATTTCCTATAAAAATAGGAATTTTTTGAAAAATTTCCTATAAAAATAGGAAATTTTTGAAAAATTTCCTATAAAAATAGGAAATTTTTGAAAAATTTCCTATAAAAATAGGAAATTTTTGAAAAATTTCCTATAAAAATAGGAAATTTTTGAAAAATTTCCTAGGAAATTTTTGAAAAATTTCCTATAAAAATAGGAAATTTTTGAAAAATTTCCTATAAAAATAGGAAATTTTTGAAAAATTTCCTAGGAAATTTTTGAAAAATTTCCTATAAAAATAGGAAATTTTTGAAAAATTTCCTATAAAAATAGGAAATTTTTGAAAAATTTCCTATAAAAATAGGAAATTTTTGAAAAATTTCCTATAAAAATAGGAAATTTTTGAAAAATTTCCTATAAAAATAGGAAATTTTTGAAAAATTTCCTATAAAAATAGGAAATTTTTGAAAAATTTCCTATAAAAATAGGAAATTTTTGAAAAATTTCCCATAAAAATAGGAAATTTTTGAAAAATTTCCTATAAAAATAGGAAATTTTTGAAAAATTTCCTATAAAAATAGGAAATTTTTGAAAAATTTCCTATAAAAATAGGAAATTTTTGAAAAATTTCCTATAAAAATAGGAAATTTTTGAAAAATTTCCTATAAAAATAGGAAATTTTTGAAAAATTTCCTATAAAAATAGGAAATTTTTGAAAAATTTCCTATAAAAATAGGAAATTTTTGAAAAATTTCCTATAAAAATAGGAAATTTTTGAAAAATTTCCTATAAAAATAGGAAATTTTTGAAAAATTTCCTATAAAAATAGGAAATTTTTGAAAAATTTCCTATAAAAATAGGAAATTTTTAAAAAATTTCCTATACAAATAGGAAATTTTTGAAAAATTTCCTATAAAAATAGGAAATTTTTGAAAAATTTCCTATAAAAATAGGAAATTTTTGAAAAATTTCCTATAAAAATAGGAAATTTTTGAAAAATTTCCTATAAAAATAGGAAATTTTTGAAAAATTTCCTATAAAAATAGGAAATTTTTGAAAAATTTCCTATAAAAATAGGAAATTTTTGAAAAATTTCCTATAAAAATAGGAAATTTTTGAAAAATTTCCTATAAAAATAGGAAATTTTTGAAAAATTTCCTATAAAAATAGGAAATTTTTGAAAAATTTCCTATAAAAATAGGAAATTTTTGAAAAATTTCCTATAAAAATAGGAAATTTTTGAAAAATTTCCTATAAAAATAGGAAATTTTTGAAAAATTTCCTATAAAAATAGGAAATTTTTGAAAAATTTCCTATAAAAATAGGAAATTTTTGAAAAATTTCCTATAAAAATAGGAAATTTTTGAAAAATTTCCTATAAAAATAGGAAATTTTTGAAAAATTTCCTATAAAAATAGGAAATTTTTGAAAAATTTCCTATAAAAATAGGAAATTTTTGAAAAATTTCCTATAAAAATAGGAAATTTTTGAAAAATTTCCTATAAAAATAGGAAATTTTTGAAAAATTTCCTATAAAAATAGGAAATTTTTGAAAAATTTCCTATAAAAATAGGAAATTTTTGAAAAATTTCCTATAAAAATAGGAAATTTTTGAAAAATTTCCTATAAAAATAGGAAATTTTTGAAAAATTTCCTATAAAAATAGGAAATTTTTGAAAAATTTCCTATAAAAATAGGAAATTTTTGAAAAATTTCCTATAAAAATAGGAAATTTTTGAAAAATTTCCTATAAAAATAGGAAATTTTTGAAAAATTTCCTATAAAAATAGGAAATTTTTGAAAAATTTCCTATAAAAATAGGAAATTTTTGAAAAATTTCCTATAAAAATAGGAAATTTTTGAAAAATTTCCTATAAAAATAGGAAATTTTTGAAAAATTTCCTATAAAAATAGGAAATTTTTGAAAAATTTCCTATAAAAATAGGAAATTTTTGAAAAATTTCCTATAAAAATAGGAAATTTTTGAAAAATTTCCTATAAAAATAGGAAATTTTTGAAAAATTTCCTATAAAAATAGGAAATTTTTGAAAAATTTCCTATAAAAATAGGAAATTTTTGAAAAATTTCCTATAAAAATAGGAAATTTTTGAAAAATTTCCTATAAAAATAGGAAATTTTTGAAAAATTTCCTATAAAAATAGGAAATTTTTGAAAAATTTCCTATAAAAATAGGAAATTTTTGAAAAATTTCCTGTAAAAATAGGAAATTTTTGAAAAATTTCCTATAAAAATAGGAAATTTTTGAAAAATTTCCTATAAAAATAGGAAATTTTTGAAAAATTTCCTATAAAAATAGGAAATTTTTGAAAAATTTCCTATAAAAATAGGAAATTTTTGAAAAATTTCCTATAAAAATAGGAAATTTTTGAAAAATTTCCTATAAAAATAGGAAATTTTTGAAAAATTTCCTATAAAAATAGGAAATTTTTGAAAAATTTCCTATAAAAATAGGAAATTTTTGAAAAATTTCCTATAAAAATAGGAAATTTTTGAAAAATTTCCTATAAAAATAGGAAATTTTTGAAAAATTTCCTATAAAAATAGGAAATTTTTGAAAAATTTCCTATAAAAATAGGAAATTTTTGAAAAATTTCCTATAAAAATAGGAAATTTTTGAAAAATTTCCTATAAAAATAGGAAATTTTTGAAAAATTTCCTATAAAAATAGGAAATTTTTGAAAAATTTCCTATAAAAATAGGAAATTTTTGAAAAATTTCCTATAAAAATAGGAAATTTTTGAAAAATTTCCTATAAAAATAGGAAATTTTTGAAAAATTTCCTATAAAAATAGGAAATTTTTGAAAAATTTCCTATAAAAATAGGAAATTTTTGAAAAATTTCCTATAAAAATAGGAAATTTTTGAAAAATTTCCTATAAAAATAGGAAATTTTTGAAAAATTTCCTATAAAAATAGGAAATTTTTGAAAAATTTCCTATAAAAATAGGAAATTTTTGAAAAATTTCCTATAAAAATAGGAAATTTTTGAAAAATTTCCTATAAAAATTGGAAATTTTTGAAAAATTTCCTATAAAAATAGGAAATTTTTGAAAAATTTCCTATAAAAATAGGAAATTTTTGAAAAATTTCCTATAAAAATAGGAAATTTTTGAAAAATTTCCTATAAAAATAGGAAATTTTTGAAAAATTTCCTATAAAAATAGGAAATTTTTGAAAAATTTCCTATAAAAATAGGAAATTTTTGAAAATTTTCCTATAAAAATAGGAAATTTTTGAAAAATTTCCTATAAAAATAGGAAATTTTTGAAAAATTTCCTATAAAAATAGGAAATTTTTGAAAAATTTCTTATAAAAATAGGAAATTTTTGAAAAATTTCCTATAAAAATAGGAAATTTTTGAAAATTTTCCTATAAAAATAGGAAATTTTTGAAAAATTTCCTATAAAAATAGGAAATTTTTGAAAAATTTCCTATAAAAATAGGAAATTTTTGAAAAATTTCCTATAAAAATAGGAAATTTTTGAAAAATTTCCTATAAAAATAGGAAATTTTTGAAAAATTTCCTATAAAAATAGGAAATTTTTGAAAAATTTCCTATAAAAATAGGAAATTTTTGAAAAATTTCCTATAAAAATAGGAAATTTTTGAAAAATTTCCTATAAAAATAGGAAATTTTTGAAAAATTTCCTATAAAAATAGGAAATTTTTGAAAAATTTCCTATAAAAATAGGAAATTTTTGAAAAATTTCCTATAAAAATAGGAAATTTTTGAAAAATTTCCTATAAAAATAGGAAATTTTAGAAAAATTTCCTATAAAAATAGGAATTTTTTGAAAAATTTCCTATAAAAATAGGAAATTTTTGAAAAATTTCCTATAAAAATAGGAAATTTTTGAAAAATTTCCTATAAAAATAGGAAATTTTTGAAAAATTTCCTATAAAAATAGGAAATTTTTTAAATTTACCAAATTTGCAATCTTTTTTTTAAATACTATTAATTTATTGCTCCTAAACCTTTAAACATATCAGTAAGATTTTTCATAATCTTATCTTCAACCTGTTCCAAGTTAAACATTGAAATCAGCAAAAAGCGTTTAATACTCGTACATTAATGTATTTAGTCATTCATTGGGGGACTACGTCAACTTGTAGCTACACACAGAGCATTCAATTCCGCAATAATGTTATCTCAAACTAATTTTGTAACTACGCTGATATTGTATCCAAAAGATACCAAAAGCTTTTGAAAATGATAAAGAAAATGAGCAACAGGTGAATTTCTTTGTATGGAAAAAGTATATCAAAATACTATCAAATGTAAACAAATACTTAAAAGAGGGTTCACACAAAATACGTTCCATACAAGGCAAACTATCAAAAGCTACTTAAAAAATATTCAGTAAATCTAAAAACGCTTGTAAATCTAGAGCTTTTCTAAGATTTTTGTAATCTAAAATTGAAACTTAAGTAATGAACGTTCTAAATTTCAGAGCCGGATTTTGGGCGATCTCTAAACTTATGAATCACTGCTTTTATTTTTTGAACGGCACATAAAAATGAAGACAAAAACAAACGGAATTATAACGAAATAAATTAAGTAGAACTCATTTTAATGAGTAAGTGTGTCAATTACACTTGTTAAAAAACCCAAAAGTCATAAACTTCTAACATTAGGGTTAAACAATGAATGGACTAATTTTGAATTAAAATTTGTAATAAAATACTTACATATGTATGTATGCAAAATAATAAGTAGAGTTATACTTTTACTTACCACTGCATGTAGTATTCCCCTGATGGTAATGCCCACAAAGGGAGCAAATTCCAGTCTAACACCTGGTTCTATGATTAATTTGCCATTCTTTTCTATGGTTATGTGTTCTCGTACCGAATAAGGACTTTCACTAGAACGTAATTTGCGCTCCGCTGTTATGCTGCCGCCACTCAATTCTGTATAGGTGGTTGATGACGACGTAGAACCAGACGAGGAAGACGACGATGACGATGACATCAGCGAGTTGTCATCAGCTCCGGTGGGCTTTCCTGTTGGTAGCGGAGTTACAAATTGCAATTGTGTATTGCTATTTAGATCTGGGTCGACGTCATATTGACTGTTAAATAATTCGTTGGATTCGAAGAGTTCACTTTTTTGGCTTTCAGTAGTTGAATTTAGTATTAAAAGAAATATTGACAAAATTCTTAAAGAGACGACAAGACGTCTAGGCGTCGTCATATTGTAAGGCCCTTTTTTTGGTTAAAAATTTGTTATATTTATTTTTTTATTTAAGGTATAAAGCACTTTTTAAGAAAATTTATTTCTCTTTGGTTTTAAACAAATTATTTAAAACAAATCCAAATTATTAAAGTTTTTTTAAAAGGCCTCATGTTTATTATTTATTCGTTGTATTCAGATTTTGTTTTTAATTATAAGGTTTTCTTGTTTTTTGTGTTTACCTAAAAATTTAAGCTGAAATTATAATTCAAATAAAACTAAGTTTTCAAAATTTTTATACACTCACACAAACTCTTAATTTTCATAACTTAAAAATTCCATTTTCGTTTGTTTATTTATGATTTAAATAACGGGGTTTCTTTTGTAATTCAAACCAAACCAATACATTAACATTTTCCCCCCATTATAAACAAATTTTGTTTGTATTCTTTTGAGTTAAGAAAATGTTCACACATTAAAACCAACACTCGCCCTCTCTTTTAGCCACTTTTTGTTTACAATTTTCGTTTTCTCATTTTCTTTGGTTAGAAAACCCAAAACACGTCCGTACGCAAACAACCGTTAGAAAATACTAACATGTCGCTCACTTGTTTACTCCAACTTTTGGAACTTAACTCAAGTTTTCTTTAATCAATATTGACTGGTTGTTTGGCTAAAGCAGTTAAGGGCAAACATTTCATTTACATTAACTTGTTATAGCCAAATAATTTCTCTCGACATACGACAATTGTAAAGAGCTTAAAAATACTTTTACGCTCCAGATTTTGTACAAACTCTCCCCAATAAATTCAATCATTCACTATGAAACACAATTGACTAAAGCAAGCCCATCAGCGAGACAAAATTCTAAACCGATTATGCGTTGGTAGTTTTTATATGTTTTAAAAAAGCATAACCCTAATGAAAACACGAGTACGACTATTTGATACCCTTCACTAGTTAGGTCATATATGAATTAACAACATTGAAAGTTTTTTTTGTGCCATTTTTTCAAAATTTCATTTCCGATAGAGAGTCTTATGTAGGAGCCAGAGTCAAATGCGGTCGATTGTAACCAAATTTTGGCTATCGGTAAAATAATTATCTAAGCAAAGTTTTAGCAAAAAAATCTTCAGATTTATAAGTGCTTTTATGATTTTCTGGGTATTAAAAAGACTTAAAAGTCGTAATGAGTGGTAGGTGTGGTTATATATGGGACACACCTCCCATAAAAGACGGTGGGTTTAAATATGGGCCTGTTCTAATAAACTTTAATGTACTGATATTGGTATAAGTAATATTTTTGCTGAATATTATACAATAAAATAAATTTTTCGATTTAAAGGGCCGGAAAAACAGGCCTATACCATAATATTGTGATTTTATCACAAAATTATAGGGATCGTTATTGGACTTAAACAAACATTTTATGCATTATTTTGAAATTTATTGATTTTCGAGTTCTTAAAGGGATATCAATGTGGGAGCTTAGGTTTGTTATGGACCGATTGAAATAAAATTGTTTACACTAATTTGTAGATTCTTTGTACTTTGTACCTACCGCTATTGTAGGTTAAATGGGAGCTACTCTCAAAATTTAGCCGCCATAACGAATATAATATAAACAAATAAGAAAGTGCTATAGTCGGTCAAGCCCGACCATACGGTACCCTTTACCACTAAGGTCAAAGGTGTTCTTTTCCCTAAATAAAGAGAAATATTTGCTAAATTTTGCCATCATACAAACATTTTCTCAAAACTTATAGATTTAAGCTGATTTCGTCATTTGGACTTTTATGAGAGCTAGGGTCAAATGTGGACCGATTATCTCGAAATTTGTCAAATTGATTACATTTGTTACAAAAATATTGTATGCAAAAAATAAACTTGGAGCTCTCATTATCTTTAGATTTACGAGCGTTTTAGTGATTTTTGTCTCACTTAGTGCGTTTTTAAAGAAGAATTTGTTTGGGAGCTATGTTCAAATATGGACCGATTTTAACAAAATTTGGTACAGTGATTTTAGTTTACGTAAGAAGTATTTCGTTTAAATTTCATGAAAAAATATTTATATTTGTGACCAATATATCAATTTCGGGAAGTGGGACCTATGGGAGGTACCATAAATAATGGACTGATTTTGACGAATTTCAATAGCCACGGTCCCATTATCAAATCTGTGTGATCTGTGACAAATATCATCAAATTATCGTTAGAATTGCGACCTGTAGTTTGATTACAAGGTTTACATTACAGACGGACGGACATACATCGCTAAATTGACTCAGAAAGTGATTCTAACCCTATTGGTATATTAAAAGGTATGTCTAATGTGGGGTTTATATAACTTAAGCGGCTGACGATTGAGTGAAATTTACATGTGTTTTCTAATTGTAACAAAAACAAAATACATGTAAATTTCACTCAATCGTCAGCCGCTTGAGGTTTATAAACCCCATATAAGACAAATATTTCTATGCGTTACATACATCAGCATAAACTTATAATATAAAAATTTCAGAGATACTCAATTGGTTTCCTATGAAGTGTGCACAGGAATGTAGTACACAAAGTGCCGACTACTACTTCGTCATTTATGAATGTTTTTGTAAACAAATATTTTTGTTCTAAATTCAAGTGTTATTTTGTGTCTGTCCAATTATTGGGTTAACGTTTTGAAATTACAATATTGAGTGATTGAGAAATGAAAAAGAGAATAAAACTCTTCACTCAATTACTAACAGAAATTTGCATATGACAAATTTATCTGAAGTTGAGTGAAGTTCTATGTCGACTTTTTTTGATTTTGTTAAAAAAGGAAACACTCAGGCAAATAATGCCTAAACAATTGCATACACATACTAAAGTATATATACGAATTTGGTTAGTTCATTGGAAAGGAGATATTAGAGAGGTGAAAGGTGGTAAAAAGGAGATGTTAATTTAACACCGTAATTTTACGTCATGTCTATTTTTATAACAGTATTATTTAAGCTTTTTGTTCTACAGCCAATTTAATTGTTTTTACATTGACGGATGTTAATCTGTAGGCTAACCGCCGATGGAGGATGTTGTGGTAATTTATAATTTTTTAAAAAATTCATAATTACAAAAACTAATGTTACCGTGACCGGGGCTCAATGTGATATGTTATGCTTAGTAGTCTACTAAAATTACACAACTAAGGTGAAACTTTGATCATGTCCAACTTTAAAGGAGCCGTACCATACGGTACCCTTTACCACTAAGGTCAAAGGTGTTCTTTTCCCTAAATAAAGAGAAATATTTGCTAAATTTTGCCATCATACAAACATTTTCTCAAAACTTATAGATTTAAGCTGATTTCGTCATTTTATAGTCGGTCAAGCCCGACCATACGGTACCCTTTACCACTAAGGTCAAAGGTGTTCTTTTCCCTAAATAAAGAGAAATATTTGCTAAATTTTGCCATCATACAAACATTTTCTCAAAACTTATAGATTTAAGCTGATTTCGTCATTTGGACTTTTATGAGAGCTAGGGTCAAATGTGGACCGATTATCTCGATTATTATTTGTCAAATTGATTACATTTGTTACAAAAATAATGTATGCAAAAAATAAACTTGAAGCTCTCATTATCTTTAGATTTACGAGCGTTTTAGTGATTTTTGTCTCACTTAGTGCGTTTTTAAAGAAGAATTTGTTTGGGAGCTATGTTCAAACATGGACCGATTTTAACAAAATTTGGTACAGTGATTTTAGTTTACATAAGAAGTATTTCGTTTAAATTTCATGAAAAAATATTTATATTTGTGACCAATATATCAATTCCGGAAAGTGGGACCTATGGGAGGTACCATAAATAATGGACTGATTTTGACGAATTTCAATAGCCATGGTCCCATTATCAAATCTGTGTGATCTGTGACAAATATCATCAAATTATCGTTAGAATTGCGACCTGTAGTTTGATTGCAAGGTTTACATTACAGACGGACGGACATACATCGCTAAATTGACTCAGAAAGTGATTCTAACCCTATTGGTATATTAAAAGGTATGTCTAATGTGGGGTTTATATAACTTAAGCGGCTGACGATTGAGTGAAATTTACATGTGTTTTCTAATTGTAACAAAAACAAAATACATATAAATTTCACTCAATCGTCAGCCGCTTGAGGTTTATAAACCCCATATAAGACAAATATTTCTATGCGTTACATACATCAGCACAAACTTATAAAAATTTCAGTGATACTCAATTGGTTTCCTATGAAGTGTGCAAAGGAATGTAGTGCACAAAGTGCCGACTACTACTTCGTCATTTATGAATGTTTTTGTAAACAAATATTTTTGTTCTAAATTCAAGTGTTATTTTGTGTCTGTCCAATTATTGGGTTAACGTTTTGAAATTACAATATTGAGTGATTGAGAAATGAAAAAGAGAATAAAACTCTTCACTCAATTACTAACAGAAATTTGCATATGACAAATTTATCTGAAGTTGAGTGAAGTTCTATGTCGACTTTTTTTGATTTTGTTAAAAAAGGAAACACTCAGGCAAATAATACCTAAACAATTGCATACACATACTAAAGTATATATACGAATTTGGTTAGTTCATTGGAAAGGAGATATTAGAGAGGTGAAAGGTGGTAAAAAGGAGATGTTAATTTAACACCGTAATTTTACGTCATGTCTATTTTTATAACAGTATTATTTAAGCTTTTTGTTCTACAGCCAATTTAATTGTTTTTACATTGACGGATGTTAATCTGTAGGCTAACCGCCGATGGAGGATGTTGTGGTAATTTATAATTTTTTAAAAAATTCATAATTACAAAAACTAATGTTACCGTGACCGGGGCTCAATGTGATATGTTATGCTTAGTAGTCTACTAAAATTACACAACTAAGGTGAAACTTTGATCATGTCCAATTTTAAAGGAGCCGTAGCTTTCGCCATAAGTTTATAAGGTGGATATAAAAATACATAAAAATTTTCTATCAGCTTTCCAAAGCCTTAAACCGAAATTACGTGTCCTTGACGACTAGTTATATGCAACAAATAATTTTACTTTAGAAAACATTAAGCGTGAAAACTCGTTAAAGTAGTTTTCGTTTTCAAAAACTTAGGTTTTCACACACTAAATAAAAACTCTTTGTGTATAAGTTTTCAACGAAAACTTATTCGAAAACTTTTAAACGGCAACTCTGATTGTGTGTAAATTTATTAAAGCAGTTAAAAAATAGAATCGGAGTGAAAAGATAAAACGCAGTAATTAAAATTTTGTTTACTCTCTTTATGAGCGGAAAGAAGTAAAAATGTTAAAAATTTTAGAACATTCATATTTTACTCATTTTAGTACATAATCATAAGTGGCAACTAAATTGGAAACAAATCAAACTTTTACAACAACAACAAAACAACACCTTGTGTCAAAATGTGAATTAGGATTTTGAATAAAATTTTAATTTTTTAATTTTTATGAAAACTTTTTATTAAGTCAAGCAAACTATGTACCCTTATGATATCATACATCACTTAGGCCAAATATGAACTGTTAATACTAAGAATAGTGTCAATCGGATTTATGAGTGCTTTGACGATACCTGTCAAATATGGGTTCATATTAATATTAAGCAATAATATACTCTCATAATTTTATGGTTTCCAGGTTGACCTTAACAAACGAAAGGTTAGTAACAAGAGGCTTCAAAGCTAAGTACTTCCATGTGAGCCTCTTGGTATGACTAAGAAAAATGCAGCCTATGGGGCAACTTTACAATCAGTAGTTACGCGTCGTTAGAAAGATATCGGGAGAAAGGGAGAAAAGGGAAACGACTTTTTCAAAGAAAAAAGAAGGAAATGAAAAGAAGTGTGTTTGACGAATTTGAGATATACGAAATGAAGTGCGTTCATTTTTCTAATTCAAAATTTGGGCACAAGATCGAAGCACATGGAATTCTAAAATATGCTCGACCTTTAACCTTAATAGATTGTAAATATGCGAAAGAAAAAAAAAAATATTTTACCAAGAAAAGAGTTCGAAAGGGAATTCTTAGAAAAATAAGTCTAAAACTTCAATATAAAGATCAAATAATAGAAAAATTTGTGCACAAGATGGAAGCGCCTGGAATTCTTAAACTTAACCGACCTTTGACCTTAATAAGTGGTAAATATAGGTCATTTAAGTAAATAATTTTATTGACTCAAAGAAAAAAAAAACATACAATTTTATCTTATTTGTGCCAAAAAAGGTCTTATCTTTACAAAACAATTACAAACAATAAATTAAAGTAACCCCGAGTCTATCAATACTTATGGTCAAGGTTAATTGATAATTGCTCTTTCAAAATTTTTTATCGAAGCCAGACACAAAATATTAAGTAAACTAGAAAAATTACGTTTAGTCCAGTATTTTTTTAAAATATTGTTTTTTTTTTTTTAATAATCATCAGTTAAGAACATAAGTATTAGTCACTAAAGTATCGTCACTGAAACAACAACAAAAAAATACAAAACAGTTTTTTAATGAATGAGTGTCAGAAAAGTAGTTTCTACCCTACGGTATGACAAAGTTAATTTTGCTGTAATTTTAATATGCTTCAGATCGTACAATTTTTTGTGGATTTTCAGCTTAATAGGCAAAAATATGCAGAAGATTATTTTATTGGTATAAAGTAGACCCTTAGGTTTTTAATCTGTTATATTTTTTGTTATGTAGTCCTTTAACAGAAAAAGTTATACGGAATTTAAATTTGAACTGTTTCAATTTTTATTTTTCGAAAAAACTTAATTTTAGTTAAAATTTTGAAAATAATCGAACTTATAAAAGTAAGCCCATTTTTCATAAGAAAATCATTATCTTTCAGTGACGACAATAATTAATTAAAATAATATTAATAACAAATTTTTGTGTAATTCATTATATGGTCGAACTTGCCTGAACGCAATAATTACCCAGTAAAACTTTTCATTACCAAATAATGAGTTAAACAGTTAAACTATTGAACACGAACTACTTACTCATTCGCTGTTTAAGTCATTACATTAACATGGGGATGTCATTGGAGGCAAGTACTTACCAATTGCAGGAAAGTAATGACTTGGGTAAGCAATTTGAAAGCAACAACAACAACAGCAACAACTTTTTTGTTGTTCTTTTATTAAAAACATATATTTTTAAACGAAATACACAATTTTTTTTATTATCCCATGGGGGATCGAACCCAGACCCTCCGACTGCTAGGCAGAGACTCTTCCACTGAACTACTTCATATGTTGAAAACTTAGCAGCTTAAAATTAATTTAAACAATTTTTATTTTTAGATTCAAAATCATGTGAAAATAACTTTGTTTTTCCCTGCTTTTTTTTGCTTTGTTGTAATTTTTGGAAAAATATTATTATACGATGTTTTGTAATTATTTTAAAACTTTTTTTAAATTATTTTAAAATAAACAATTTAAATCTTCTTTTTTGTATAAGTTTTTACATAAGATTGACTCTGCGAATATTCTCAAATTTTATAGGCCAAGCTTTGAAAAATGTTCCTCTACTTGGTCTTTCTATCGAAGTTTCGGACATCCTCCTCTAACATTAGGTAGTGGGACATTTCAATTCTAATTTTATCCTCTCC
Organism: Stomorhina lunata; assembly: GCA_933228675.1. Lineage (NCBI taxonomy): Eukaryota > Metazoa > Arthropoda > Insecta > Diptera > Rhiniidae > Stomorhina > Stomorhina lunata. Next base: position 135,447,735 of record OW121741.1, on the reverse strand, counting down.
ATTGTATTTTTTTTCAAGAGAGGGTTACTAGCCCGTATTCCTAACCCATTTTTATCGATCTTATGGGACAACTCTCGGAACATGTTAACTCACAATATTAATGGGTGTTAAACTAGCTCCCCGGGTGATACCATGAGGAGGTGTGTGTCCACAGTTGAGATGAAGGATGACCCAGATAAGTTGGGCTTACCAAGTTAAGACCAATTAGAATCGTGTTTGGTATTCAACATCCCCTAGATAATCAAAATTGACTCATCATGGCATTTTTTCATTAACGTGAGTTAGTTTTACAAATTTTTTTTACAGAAGATAATATTTAAGTTCTTAAAATTCAAAAATCATTTAAAAAGACTCTTTTAATAAAAAAAAACTAAAAAAAATTGTTGCCCTTGGTGGGATTTGAACCGGGGCCATTCAGTTTAAATTACCATCTTAATTACAAATAAGTACTTCTGTAATAACTTATTATTTATTCGGATGGTATGTTGTAGTCGTTACAAGGTAACCAGTTATCAGAGTACTTGCCATTACCAAAGTTTTGTTGGGCAGTTCTTCGAATTATAAAGAGTTTGGTTAAATTTCACAAAATTGTATTCTCATTAAGAATCTGTTACATGTCTTTGTTATTTAAAAATGGGTTTTAACCAATATACTTACGGAAGTCAATGCGCTTAAATTCTAAATTTAACAGTTCAAATTAATTAATTGATAAAATTTCTTTAAACCACAAACTAATAACAATGACCATCAAATATTTTCACCCAAATAAAATGTATGCGAAAAAATGCAGTTATGCCGGCTGATAAAGCCTAATGCAACTCGGGAGTTAAAAGAGCCAGAATTCGTATGTTCGTCTGTTGAGACAGTCTGGGTTATTGGCCAAAAGGCAAATAAAATCAAACAAAAAATTTTTGTCATCATAGATAGAGAGACACACACACATACAAACAAATCTAGGCAAACGTCGAACCATTCATTGTATTCAAACACTCATTCATAGTTGTCAAACAAGTGGTTTGATGTGCATTTTGATCAGTTAGTTAGTCACTGAACCGGCCAACCAACCAACCAAACTACCAACAACTTTATGGCACTCAGTTCCAAACCGATAAACTGCAACTTTTAAAAAACAAAGCTCAATGTTCTTAATGTGCAGCAAAGCGTTCCCAAATTATTATGGGATGTACTTCTTTTTTTTAACATATAACTTCAGATTTAATAACATTAAATATTTTTATTTAATAATGAATAAAAAATTGTTTGCGTTTGGTTGGATTTTCATTTAGTTTTAGCTGGATTAAGACACGGTACAGAAAGCTTTGAGATTTTGTGCAGGTAAATTGTCTATGTTTTTGTCTTTATAATACCCTATTCCAAAATGAAGCATTTAATTAGTTTTTGCTAACGTTTGTATTGATTTGAAATATTGATTTGAATATATTCTTAGCCCTCTCGACATTGGCCTAGAACGCTGTTCATTACTTGATTACATTGTCTTCCTTTAACTGTTCTGGGTATATGATTTTACTTGTTTTGGGCACATCAAGTTTTCTGGTACATCGTCTACGAATTATAAGGGTTCCATTGAGATCTAAGTCTCAGACTCTTCGGTTTAGATGCCAACCTAAAATTTGGTATATCTCCTAACTCGCATTATGAGTTTTAAAGTGTATAAAGATTATAATTTTAATTTGTAAAAAAGAGAGACGTGGATACCAAGCAACGGTTCTGATTGGTCTTGACTTGTTAAGCCACGTCGTGGTATCTCCTGGGTAACTACGTTAACATCCGTTAAAGTAACGAGCGAATATGTGGCGCAAGTTTTCCAAAAAAACAAAAAAAATATGGGTTAGGATGTCGGGGTAGTAACCCATGCTTGCGAGAAAACGACTATCTACTATTAAAAACCTAAAAAATAAAAACGGCAGAAATTTCGATGGAAAGAAGAGAAAGACCAAGTAGAGGAAAATCATTTAAAGTTTGGCTTACGAATTTGGAGAATATGCCTACAAGATCGAAGCGCATTGAATACTAAAATAAAAAAAGAATGCGGAATCTTGTTTCCAGGTTCACTCCAGTAAACGAAAGAGCCTGATTTGTGCCCATGCTTCCGTAGAGTAGAAATATGATGAAGTAGCCTTTTATGATCAACTTGAGGAAGTGTACGATAACTGCCCCAATCATGTAGTCAAAATATACTGGATGATTTTAACGCAAAGATTATGCAGGAAAGTTGCTTTGAGCCCACTGTTGCTAAACTCAGTCTCCACAACGTAACATTTGGCAATGGTTTGATGTTGATCTACTTTGCGGCGGCTCGCAATATGGTAGTGAGCAGTACCAGGTTTCGACACGTTGAAATCCACAAAGCGACGTAGGTGTCTCCCGATCAAACGACAAAAAATCTGACAGACAATAGTTGACGGAAGGCACTCATTTAGCCAAAGCAGAGAACTTCCATCTGAGCCTGATTTGTGCTCAAAATCACACAGAGGAGAAAAATGATGATATAAAAGAAGCCTTCGAGGAAGTGCCAATGGTTTGATGCTGATCTACTTTGCGATGGGTCGCAATTGGGAGTGAGCAGTACCAGGTTGGTGTCTCCCGATCAAATTACAACAAATTAGATAGACCATATTGTAGTTAACGGGAGGCACTCATCAAGTAACTGGATGTACATACAACTCGAGGAGACAATAAGGACTCCATTCTATACCTTGTTGTAGATAAGGTAAGAATTCGTCTGAGTATGTCGCGGAATATACAGACAGAAGCGCAAAGAATGCTACAATCTCATTAAATCGCCAGCGATTACTCGCAACGAACAGCTCAATTACACAGAGAAGATATTCCCGGTTCAAACGACATCTGCACGTTATGGCAACATATTGCCAACTCCATGAAAATCGCTGCAAAATCTGGACATATTAGGGTTTTATAACACTCTTCCTAAAAACTCTTGGTATCACAAGGAGTGCATTGCTACCGCTAAGAAAAATGCAGCCTACAGGGCAACTCTACAATTAGTAGTTACTCGTCGAACTTTAGAAAGATATCGGAAGAAAAGGAGGAAGGAGAAACGCCTATTCCAAACAAAAATGAAAGAAGTGGAGAGACGTGTGTTTGGGGAAATTGAGATGTAGAGGAGTCGTAATGAAGTGTGTAAATTTTATCAAAAGTTAAACACCAAACGGATAGTTTTGGCCAAACGGATTGTGTCTTCTAATTTAAGGAAGATCAAGAAAACCTGGTTACAGATACAGAAAGCATACTAATGTGGGGTTTATACACCTAATGCGGCTGACGACTGAGTGAAATTTACATGTATTTAGTTTTTGTTACAGTAACAAAATACACGCAAATTTCACTCAACGAGTCAGCCGCTTGAGTTATATAAACCCCACATAAAAGTATGGAAGGAGCACTTTGGCAAATTGATGGCTTTAAAAGCGACAGAGATGATTATATGTGAAGCACCCAACCAAAATGAGGTTAGAATTGCAAAAACTCGACTGAAAGCTGCTGATGCCGATAGTTTACCAGCAGAGCTTTTTAAGAACGGAGGTAATGTGTTAATAAGGCTGGTTAGAAGAACGTATTTCATGAGGATTACAGTCTCAGTGTTCTCTGTTTAGTGCTTAACCCCTTGACGTATTTCCACGAGTCTGACTCGTGGTAAAATTTCTGTGCCTAACATAATTATCACGAGTCTGACTCGTGGTACAATTTTTGTGCCTAACATGATTATAACGAGTCTGACTCGTTTTGCGACAGTTCGAACGCATCAAAACTGGTTTGTTTAGTTCAAGTTGTGTGCGAACAGTTGGAAGCAAACTTCGTTGTGAAAACTGATACGTCAAGGGGTTAAAAGAGAGAGATAAAACAGCATGTGTCAGTTTTAGGGGTATAAGCCTCTATTCAATTGCATATAAAATTCTATCGACCATACTGTGTGACAGGCTCAATCCCAAAGTAAATACAGTAATTGGGACCTACCAATGTAGCTTTATACTAGGTAAATCTACCAGTGACCAGATCTTCGCAATACGTCAATTTCTAGAGAAGACGCAAGAGATACAAATAGACACATATTATCTCTTCGTTTACTACAAAGCTGCCCTTGGCAGTCCGATATGCAGGATGGCATAAACTGATACAACCTAAACAGGGAAGAGCCTATCGGTATCTACAAAAGGTGACGGTAACGAGGATATTGAATCGCGTATTAATAAAGCAAAATCTGAATTCGGCATTCTCCGAGCTATTTGAAAATGTCGGCAAATAAGTAACGAATATACAACAACAATGTCAAGTCCATCGTGTATTACGGTTGCGAAACGCACAAATGCCATCTATAAGCGCCTGCAAACCTTTGCAAACAAATATATGGTATCCGAATCGCATAAGAAATGAAGATCTACTAAACGAGACAAACCAAATCCCTGCTTCTATAGGTATATGTGAACGGAAATGGAGATGGCCACATATTTCGCTACATTGTACGACAAGCGCTCTGTTGGAATTCACAGGGAAGTGGCTGTCGACTTGGTGCACCTGGTAGAAAGTAGAAAAGGTCAACTGATGCTGAGTTGCAAGCAGCAAACTATTCATCTCGCAATAGAGTTCGATATAAAAATATGATTGAGGCCCTATACTTCACTAGAAGCCAAGGATAACATAAGAAGTATCGGAGTCTTTCAAAACTAAATGGGGATTCGGACAAGAGATCATGCGATCTCTTCAATACAATTTTGGAGATACTGCAGTTGGAACAATTTTCAATAGAAAACACATGCTACTCGCATTTGCCGACGAAATTGATATCTTGAGACGCACATTACGCTAGGTAATTCATCGCTTATTCAAGTACCGAGAAGGAATCTAACTACATGGGGCCAGTTGTCAATGAGTCAAATACAAAACTGTTGGTTTCTACAAGCAGACAGTCCACAAGAATTGGACCATATATGATTGATGAAAACTATAGCTTCGAGGTTGTAAGAGAATTTGTTTATTTTGGTGCCACAGTCAATATAAATTACGATATAAGTTTCGAAATCAAACGTAGAATCATACTTGGAACAGATGCTATCTTGGCCTAAGCAGGCAACTAAGAACTAAATCTCTTTCTGTAAGAACTAAAATCACGCTCTATAAAACGCTTATACTAACTGTATTATTATAAGCTGCACTTGCCCAGGCAGATGAAGCTATTCTTTTAGTTTTTGAAAGGAAGATTCTACCAAAAATCTTTGGACCAGTCCGACTTTGAATGAAACACGAGCTTCATGAGCTATAGGCTGACATGGACATATTGAAACACGTTGAAAAGCACAGGATGCGTTGGCTAAGACACTAAGTTCAAGGAGTTCTTTTTCCAGTATAAAGACAAATTTTTGCTATATTTTGCCATTATACAACAAGTAAGAAAGTGCTATAGTCGGTCTAGCCCGACCATACGATACCCTTTACCACTTAGGTCAAAGGTGTTATTTTTCCTGTATAAAGAGAAATATTTGCTAAATTTTGCCATCATACAAACATTTTCTTAAAACTTATATATTTTATCTGTTTCCGTCATTTGGACTTATATGAGAGCTAGAGTCAACTGTGGACCGAAATTTGACAAATTGATTATAGTTGTTACAAAAATTATATATGCAAAAAATAAACTCAAAATTTTCATTATCTTTAGATTTACTAGCATTTTAGTTATTTTTTGTCTCATTTAGTGCGTTTTTAAGGAAGAGTTTGTATGGGTGCTATGGTCAAATGTGGACCTATTTTAAGTTAAGTTTACATAAGCAGTATTTGTTTTAAATTTCATGAAAAAATATTGATATTTGTGGCCAATATATCAATTCCGGAAAGTGGGACCTATGGGAGGTGCCATAAATAATGGACCGATTTTGACCAATTTCAATAGCCATTGTCCCATTATCAAAAGAATAATCCGTGCCAAATTTCATCAAATTATCTTTAGAATTGCGACTTGTAGTTTGATTACAAGGTTTACATGGGGGTCCAGCCAGCCAGACGGACGGACATCGCTAAATCGACTCAGAAATCGACTCAAAACTAATATATTTAAGCTGCTTCCATCATTTAGACTTTTATGAGAGCTAGGGTCAAATGTGGACTGATTATCTCGAAATTTGGCTAGTTGATTACAGTCAAAATTCTCATTATCTTCAGATTTATGAGCGTTTTAGTGATTTTTGTTCCATTTAGTGCGTTTTGAGAGAATTGTTTGTATGGGAGCTATGGTCAAATGTGGACCGATTCCAACGAAATTTAGTAAAGTGATTTTTGTTTGTATAAGCAGTATTTATTTTAAATTTCATGGAAAAATATTGATATTTGTGGCCAAAATATCAATTCCGGAAAGTGGGACCTATGTGAGTTACCATAAATAATGGACCGATTTTGACGAATTTCAATAGGCATGATTCCACTATCAAAAAAAAAATGATCTGTGTCAGATTTCATCAAATTATCTTTAGAATTGCGACCTGTATTTTGATTATATGGTTTATATGGGGATCCAGCCAGCCGTTCAGATGGACGGACTGACATCGCTAGATCGATTCAGAAAGTGACTCTAAGCCTATTGGTATACTAAAAGGTGGGTCTAAGAAAAATATTTCTAAAATTATAATACCCTTTCCACCTATGGTGGTAAAGGATATAAATAGTGTTCGAAAATGATCCCGAGGGAACTAGTAGAAAAATACGTCCAAAACTTCGATGGAAAGACCAAGTAGAGTAAAGTAAGTAAGTATACAAAATTGGCAAGGTAGAGGGTATCATGTAGTGTGGTATTACCTACTTGTACATGTTTTCAAGTGTAAAATGTTAATGTATTTGCCAACAGGTTTCAATTGAAAATTGAGGGAACAACACAAAACTTAAACTTTTACTGGTTTACGCTTTTTTCTTCAATTTACAACATTTATCATTTTTAACTTTTTTTATTGAATATTTCATTTAACAATTCTTTAAGTAATTTGTTATTATCTACTTCTTTACTTTTTAAACAATTTTCTATTTTAACTTTTTATTTGAATTTGAATTCGTAAACCACCATCATTAACAGATAAAAGCCAATAACAATTGGTAATAAATAAATGCCACAACATATACACTCACTTAATTTTTTTGTAAGTTAACACATACATTTACACTTTTTGTCTACTTTAATATTTTGTTTTAAAATGCCATTTTTACCAAGAAAATTTCCCAGTTTTTCACTCATTTTTAGTAAATCTTATAACATTTCTTAAAAATTTACAAAATTTTCTTCAATTTTCTTTAAACATTTCGATTATTTTTAATAAATTTAAGAATTTTTCTTTAAACTTAGGCGCGGTCAGCTTAATAAGTTTAACACACGAACACACTCATACTTTGAAAATTTTAATACCCGCAGCACCAATATTTAGGCAAACAACAACAAATATTCGACAAGTTAACACTGTGTACCGACCATGTTAATAAATTTTTTTTTTTTTATAGACAAAACCGTAAAATTAAAACCAACCGCTTAAGTTTAGACACGTTCGACTTCTCAGAAAAGCTACTCTCAACTGTCGAACTCTGGCAGAGACCGACAGAGACTCTCTGCTTTATTGAAAGCAACAACTTGCTGGCAGCGTTGTCAACTTAGTGCTTTTAGCAGTGTTGTTAGTGCTTTTTAAAAATTTGGTACCCAGAATAAATAAGAAAAGTCATTCCTTGGAAATTCTTTAAGTCTTTGATAAATAAAGAATTCATGACATTATGAACTTCTTATCCAATGACTAAGATTCCAAGAGACGCCATTAGTTTTGTAACCCACCTATGTCAAAATTTTTTTATTATTCAGAATGATTTTGTAGAGCTTTTGGATTAAATAAAAAAATACATAAAATTTTGAGAATTGTATTCAATGTTTAAATGTGATTTAATGTAAACGTTGTCCGCAGCTCTATAACATATCGACCGGTACCTTACGAATTAATTATTAAATATTAGCTTTGAACTCATCAATAATTGCTGAATTGTCCCTTTAATGTCCCACCAAAAATAGTGTAATTTAATCGCACGATCTAGGCAAATTGACCGGCCTATATGTGAAATAAAAATTTCTCGAACTGGCCTAATAATTGGGCCATTGTTTAGATTACTATGTAGCATAAAGAACCGTCTTCTAAAAACCACAGCCAAGTTCATTATTCCTGCCATTGTCGGCTTTGCAAAAGATCGGTTGAATGATCTCAGCGACACATAATGAACAAAAATATTTCCTTTAAAAAGATAAAATTTTTGAGCTTGACATAAAATAAGTGCTTTTTTCGAAGCTTACGCTTCTTTTAAAATTTGAAAGTTGACAACTCTGTTTGCTAAGTTACATACTTAAAAATAAAAATTCTTTTGTGTGCTTTTGTTTCTGTGTATTGTCACGGGAGAGAGCTTTAGTTCCAATAGTGTTGACTGGTTGCACGTGCGGGAGGGGGGCAGTTATTTTGTTTACGTTTTGCTTTGGTTGTAAAGTTTTAAGTGTCATAGTATTCGTTAACTTTAAAAGATGCACGTAGAAAAGAGTAGAATATCAAAATAAAACCAAAAGCTGTGTTTGGTTAACACTTTTCAAAAATCAGTTTGTTAAAATTAATTTAAAATGGCAATACCAGGCGAATTTTACAGTTAAAGAAAAGCTTTCTAATAGATTTTTTTAATTTTTCTTAAAAGTTTTATAGAAAAATTTTGGTTAAATTTTTTTCTTATAAAAAAAAATGTTGATGAAACTTTTAATATAGAAAACTTTTTTTTATAGAACAATTTTGATGAAATTTTTGTTATAGAAAAATTTTAATGAAATTTTTCTTATAGAAAAATTTTGATGAAATTTTTCTTATAGAAAAATTTTGATAAAATGTTTCTTATAGAAAAATTTTGATAAATATTTTCTTATAGAAAAAATTTTATGAAAATTTTTAAAGAAAAAATTGTATGAAATTTTTTTCATAGAAAAATTTTGACAAAATGTTTCTTATCGAAAAATTTTTCTTATCGAAAAACTTTAATGAAATTTTTCTTAGAGAAAAATTTTTATGAAATTTTTCTTATAGAAAAATTTTGATAATTTTTTTTTTTTTATAGAAAAATTTTTATAAGATTCTTCTTGGAGGAAAATGTTGACAAAATTTTTCTTATAGAAAAATGTTTAATAAATTTTTCTTATAAAAAAATTTTGATGAAATTTTTCTTATAAAAAAATTTTGATGAATTTTTCTTATAAAAAAATTTTGATGAAATTTTTCTTATAAAAAAATTTTGATTAAATTTTTCTCATAGAAAAATTTTGATGAAATTTTTCTCATACCAAAATTTTGATGAAATTTTTTTGATGAAATTTTTCTTATAGAAAAATTTTGATGAAATTTTTCTTATAAAAAAATTTTTATGAAATTTTTTTTATAGAAAAATTTTTATTAAATTCTTCTTGGAGGAAAGTGTTGATAAAATTTTTCCTATAGATACATTTTTAAGAAATTTTTCTTATAGAAAAATTTTTAAGAATTTTTTCTTAAAAAAAATTTTTTCTTATAAAAAAATTTTGATGAAATGCTTCTTATAGAAAAAATTTGATGAAATTTTTCCTATAGAAAAATTTTGATGAAATTTTTCTTATAGAAAAAATTTGATGAAATTTTTCTTATAGAACAATTTTGATGAAATTTTTCCTATACAAAATTTTTGATGAAATTTTTCCTATAGAAAAATTTTGATGAAATTTTTCTTATAGAAAAATTTTGGTAAAATTTTTCTTATAGAAAAATTTTGGTGAAATATTTCTTATAGAAAAATTTTGGTGAAATTTTTCTTATAGAAAAATTTTGATGAAATTTTTCTTATAGAAGAATTTTAATGAAATTTTTCTTATAGAAAAATTTTTATAAAATTCTTCTTGGAGGAAAATGTTGAAAAAATTTTTCTTATAGAAAAATTTTTAATAAATTTTTCTTATAAAAAAATTTTGATGAAATTTTTCTTATAAAAAAATTTTGATGGAATCTTTCTTATAAAAAAATTTTGATTAAATTTTTCTCATAGAAAAATGTTGATGAAATTTTTTTATACAAAAATTTTGATAAAATTTTTCTTATAGATACATTTTTAAGAAATTTTTTTTTTAGAAAAATTTTTGAGAATTTTTTCTTAAAAAAAAATTTTCTTAAAAAAAAATTTTGATGAAATTTTTCTTATAGAAAAAATTTGATGAAATTTTTCTTATAGAAAAATTTTGATGAAAATTTTTCCTATAGAAAAATGTTGATGAAATTTTTCTTATAGAAAAATTTTGGTAAAATTTTTCTTATAAAAATTTTGATGAAATTTTTCTTATAGAAAATTTTTGATGAAATTTTTCTTATAGAAAAATTTTGATGAAATTTTTCTTATAGAAAAATTTTGATGAAATTTTTCTTATAGAAAAATTTTGATGAAATTTTTTATAGAGAAAAATTTTGGTGAAATTTTTCTTAGAGAACAATTTTGATAAAATGTTTCTTAAAGAAATTTTTCTAGTAGAAAGATTTTGATAAAATTTTTCTAATAGAAAAATTCTGATGAAATTTTTCTTATAAAAAAATTTTGATGAAATTTTTTTTAAAGAAAATTTTTTATAAAATTCTTCTTAGAGGAAAGTGTTGATAAAATTTTTCTTATAGAAAAATTTTTAAGAATTTTTTCTTAAAAAAAAATTTTTAAGAATTTTTTCTTATAAAAAAATTTTGATGAAATTTTTCTTATAGAAAAAATTTGATGAAATTTTTCTTATAGAAAAATTTTGATGAAATTTTTCCTATAGAAAAATTTTGATGAAATTTTTCTTATAAAAAAATTTTGGTCAAATTTTTCTTATAGAAAAATTTTAATGAAATTTTTCTTATAGAAAAACTTTTATGAAACAAAATTTTTCTTATCAATAAATTTTGATAAAATTTTTCTTATAGAAAAATTTTTATAAAATTTTTCTTATAGAAAAGTATTGATCAAATTTTTCTCAAAAAAAAAAATTATAGAAAAAATTTGATGAAATTTTTCTTATAGAAAAATTTTGATAAAATTTTTCCTATAGAAGAATTTTGATGAAGTTTTTCTTATAGAAAAATTTGGTAAAATGTTTCTTATAGAAAAATTTTGATGAAATTTTTCTTTTAGAAGAATTTTAATGAAATTTTTCTTAGAGAAAAATTTTGATGAAATTTTTCATAGAGAAAAATTTTGATGAAATTTTTCTTAAAGAAAAATTTTGATGAAATTTTTCTTAGAGAACAATTTTGATAAAATGTTTCTTAAAGAAATTTTTCTAATAGAAAAATTCTGATAAAATTTTTCTAATAGAAAAATTCTGATAAAATTTTTCTTATAAAAAAATTTTGGTGAAATTTCTCTTATAGAAAAATTTTAATGAAATTTTTCTTATAGAAAAACTTTTATGAAACAAATTTTATAAAAATTTTTGTATAAGAAAAATCTAATCAAAATTTTTCTTATCAATAAATTTTGATAAAATTTTTCTTATAGAAAAATTTTGATAAAATTTTTCTTATAGAAAAATATTGATCAAATTTTTCTCAAAAAAAAAAATTTTCTTAAAATTTTTTCTAAAAGAAAAATTTTACAGTTAAATAAAACCTTTAGAAAGAAATATATATTAAATGCTTTTAGTTAAAAAAAATCAATTTATAAAACTTAATTCTAGTATAATCATGTCTTCAACTTTTCTATAGAAATTTCTTCCTATCATCAACTTTTCTATAGAAATGACTTCCTATCGTCAACTTCAAAAAGTTTACCCAATGGCAAATTCCCTAATCTTAGACTAAGATTTCTAGGCGTCACAAATATCATCATAAACCAAATAGATTGTGGTGAAGGGTATACAAATTAAGATAAAACAATTTTTTTGGCAATTTGTAAAGACAATGAGACATAACTTCTTTTTAGAAAATCTTAAACAAAATTTGTATAAACCAAGAAATTTTAACGCATCTCAATATGCGATGCACGTACTTTATATTAAAAACGAAAAACAACAAAAAATTTAATATCAAAAAATTGTTATAAACATAAAAAGCACAAAAAATCGTAAGGGAATTTTAAACATCTTGTGGTTTTTGTGTTTTACATACGCGACTTTTATGTTCAGATTTTTTTTTTTTTTTAATCGAAAAAAATTGTATGTGCTTGAATATTTGTGTCGCACCAGAGTCGGAATTTATGGGAGTGTGAGTAGTTTTAGATTCGTGGATTGATGGATGGATGAATGTTAGCGGTTTTAGTCATTTTCCATTGAAAATTTTATTTTTTTTTATTTATAATAAAAAATAAATAGTCAAAACCAGAAAATGTACATGACAATTATTTCTATAGAAATTATGACTAAAATTTACGTGCATCTGAACAAGGCACGAACATTTACTAATCGCAATGAACGAGAAGATATTGAACGTGCTCCGATGTAAGGGAATTGCTAAATATTTTTTATTCCAATAAAAGTGATTTCATTTATTTCTAATGAATTTGAGATTTGTAAAAAATTTTAATAAAATTTTTCTCACAGAAAAATTTTGATAAAATTTTTCTTTTAGAAAAATTTTGATGAAATTTTTCTTAAAGAAAAATTTTTGTGAAATTTTTCTTATAGAAAAATTTTAATTAGTTTTTCCTTATAGAAAAATTTTTATGAAATTTTTCTTATAGAAAAATTTTGATGAAATTTTTTTATAGAAAAATTTTTATGAAACTTTGCTTATAGAAATCTTTTGATGAAATTTTTCTTATAAAAAAATGTTGATGAATTTTTTCTAATAGAATAATTTTGATGAAATTTTCTTATACAAAAATTTTAATGAAATTTTTCTTATAAACAAATTTTAATCAAATTTTTCTTATAGAAAAATTTTGATAAAAATTATCTTGTAGAAAAATTTTGATGAAATTCTACTAATCGAACAATTTTGATAAAATTTTTCTTTTAGAAAAATGTTCATGAAATTATTCTTTTAGAAAAATTTTGATGAAGTATTTTTATAGACAAATTTTGATTAAATATTTCTAATAGAAAAATTATGAAGAAATTTTTCTTATAGAAAATTTTTGATGAAATTTTTCTCATAGAAAAGTTTTGATGAAATTTTTCTGATTTTGATGAAATTTTTTTTATTTTGATGAAATTTTTCTTACGAAAAAATTTTGATGAAATTTTTCTGAAAAAAAATTTGATGAAATTTTAAAAAAAAAAATGTTGCTTATAGAAAAATTTTAATCAAATTTTGATAAAATTTTTCTTAGAAAAAAATGTTGATGAAATTTTTCTTCTAGAAAAATTTTGAAGAAATTTTTTAGAGAAATATTTTGATGAAATTTTTCTTATAGAAAAATTTAGATGACATTTTTTTATAGAAAAATTTAGATGAAATTTTTCTTATGGAAAAATTTTAATGAAATTTTTCTTATGGAAAAATTTTGTTCAAATTTTTCTTACAGAAAATTTTGTTAAAATATTTCTTATCAACAAATTATGTTAAAATTTTTCTTAAAAAAAAAATTTGTTAACACTTTTCCTATAAAAAAAATGTTGTTAAAATTTTTCTTATAGAAAAATTTTGATAGAATTTTTCTTACGGAAAAATTCTGATAAAATTTTTCTTATCGAAAAGTTTTAATGAAATTTTTCTTAAAGAAAAAAATGTGACGAAAAGCTTTGATGATGTTTTTATATAGAAAAATTTTAATGAAATTTTTTAATATAAAAATTTTGAAGAATTTTTTCTTATGGCAAAATTTTGATGAAATTTTTCTAAGACAATAATTTTAGTGAAATGTTTCATATAGAAAAATTTTCATGAAATTTTTATTATAGAAAAATTTTAAAGAGAGTTTTTTATAGAAAAATTTTTATTAAATTAAATTTTTCTGATAGAAAAATTTTGATGTAGTTTTTCTTATAGAAAAATTTTGATGAACTTTTTCTTCTAGAAAAATTTTGATGAAATTTTTCTCATAGAAATATTTTAATGAAACTTTTCTAATAGTAAAATTTTGACGAATTTTTTTATAGAAAAATTTTCTTAAAATTTTTCTTATCAAATAATTTTGTTAAAATTTTTCTTATAAAAAAATTTTGTTAAAATTTTTCTTAAAAAAAAAATTTGTTAAAATTTGTTATAGAAAAATTTTGAAGAAATTTTTTTTATAGAAAAAATGTTGATGAAATTTTTCTTGAAGAAAAATTTTGATGAAATTTTTCTTGAAGAAAAATTTTGATGAAATTTTTCTTGAAGAAAAATTTTGATGAAATTTTTCTTGAAGAAAAATTTTGATGAAATTTTTCTTGAAAAAACATTTTTTTCAAAAAATTTTTCTTTGAAGAAAAAAAACTTTCATCAAAACTTTTTCTCTACAAGAAAAAATTTTTGATGAAATTTTTCTTATAGAAAAATTTTTATGAAATTTTTCTTATAGAAAAATTTTGATAAAATTTTTCTTATGGAAAAATTTTGATGAAATTTTTCTTATAGAAAAATTTTGATAAAAATTTTCTTGTAGAAAAATTTTGATGAAATTCTACTAATCGAACAATTTTGATAAAATTTTTCTTTTAGAAAAATGTTCATGAAATTATTCTTTTAGAAAAATTTTGATGAAGTATTTTTATAGACAAATTTTGATTAAATATTTCTAATAGAAAAATTATGAAGAAATTTTTCTTATAGAAAATTTTTGATGAAATTTTTCTCATAGAAAAGTTTTGATGAAATTTTTCTGATTTTGATGAAATTTTTTTTATTTTGATGAAATTTTTCTTACGAAAAAATTTTGATGAAATTTTTCTGAAAAAAAATTTGATGAAATTTTAAAAAAAAAAATGTTGCTTATAGAAAAATTTTAATCAAATTTTGATAAAATTTTTCTTAGAAAAAAATGTTGATGAAATTTTTCTTCTAGAAAAATTTTGAAGAAATTTTTTAGAGAAATATTTTGATGAAATTTTTCTTATAGAAAAATTTAGATGACATTTTTTTATAGAAAAATTTAGATGAAATTTTTCTTATGGAAAAATTTTAATGAAATTTTTCTTATGGAAAAATTTTGTTCAAATTTTTCTTACAGAAAATTTTGTTAAAATTTTTCTTATCAACAAATTATGTTAAAATTTTTCTTTAAAAAAAAATTTGTTAACACTTTTCCTATAAAAAAAATGTTGTTAAAATTTTTCTTATAGAAAAATTTTGATAGAATTTTTCTTACGGAAAAATTCTGATAAAATTTTTCTTATCGAAAAGTTTTAATGAAATTTTTCTTAAAGAAAAAAATGTGACGAAAAGCTTTGATGATATTTTCTTTTAGAAAAATTTTAATGAAATTTTTCTAAGACAATAATTTTAGTGAAATGTTTCTTATAGAAAAATTTTCATGAAATTTTTATTATAGAAAAATTTTAAAGAAAGTTTTTTTATAGAAAATTAATAAATTAAATTTTTCTGATAGAAAAATTTTGATGAACTTTTTCTTCTAGAAAAATTTTGATGAAATT
Organism: Stomorhina lunata; assembly: GCA_933228675.1. Taxonomy (NCBI): domain Eukaryota; kingdom Metazoa; phylum Arthropoda; class Insecta; order Diptera; family Rhiniidae; genus Stomorhina; species Stomorhina lunata. The sequence goes on along the minus strand of OW121741.1, from coordinate 135,432,149 downwards.
TTTCTCATAGAAATATTTTAATGAAACTTTTCTAATAGTAAAATTTTGACGAATTTTTTTTATAGAAAAATTTTCTTAAAATTTTTTTTATCAAATAATTTTGTTAAAATTTCTCTTATAAAAAATTTAGTTAAGATTTTTCTTAAAAAAAAATTTTGTTAAAATTTGTTATAGAAAAATTTTGAAGAAATTTTTCTTATAGAAAAAATGTTGATGAAATTTTTCTTGAAGAAAAATTTTGATGAAATTTTTCTTGAAGAAACATTTTTTTAGAAAAACTTTTCTTTGAAGAAAAAAAACTTTCATCAAAACTTTTTCTCTACAAGAAAAAATTTTTGATGAAATTTTTCTTATAGAAAAATTTTTATGAAATTTTTCTTATAGAAAAATTTTTATGAAATTTTTCTTATAGAAAAATTTTGATGAGATTTATCTTATAGAAAAATATTGATGAAATTTTTCTTATAAAAATATTTTGATGAAATTTTTCTTATAGAAAAAATGTTGATGAAATTTTTCTTGAAGAAACATTTTTTTCGAAAAATTTTTCTTTGAAGAAAAAAAACTTTCATCAAAACTTTTTCTCTACAAGAAAAAATTTTTGATGAAATTTTACTTATAGAAAAATTTTTATGAAATTTTTCTTATAGAAAAATGTTGATGAGATTTATCTTATAGAAAATATTGATTAAATTTTTCTTATAAAAATATTTTGATGAAATTTTTCTTATAGAAAAATGTTTATGAAATTTTTCTTATAGAAAAATGTTTATGAAATTATTCTTATAGAGAAATTTTGAAGAAATTTATCTTATAGAAAAATTTTGATGAAATTTTTCTTATAGAAAAATGTTTATGAAATTATTCTTATAGAAAAATTTTGATGAAATTTTTCTTATAGAAAAATTTTGATGAAATTTTTCTTATAGAAAAATTTTGATGAAATTTTTCTTATAGAAAAATTTTGATGAAATTTTTCTTATGGAAAAATTTTGATGAAATTTTTCTTATGGAAAAATTTTGATGAAATTTTTCTTATAGAAAAATTTTGATGAAATTTTTCTTATAGAAAAATTTTGATGAAATTTTTCTTATGGAAAAATTTTGATGAAATTTTTCTTATAGAGATATTTTGATGAAATTTTGCTTATAGAAAAAATGTTGATGAAATTTTTCTTGAAGAAAAATTTTGATGATATTTGTCTTAAAGAAAAAATTTTCGAAAAATTTTTCTTTGAAGAAAAATACGTTCATCAAAACTTTTTCTCTACAAGAAATTTTCTTCTGAAAAATTTTGGGTAACTTAAATTTTAAATAAAACACTTTTTAATATCTTCTATATTTAAAAATATTTTTATTTATATAAAATAGTTTATTTAAAAAAATTAAGTTTTAAACTAAATTTAAAAGTAGGTTTGTTTAAACAGAGGAAGACATGGTAGGATATAATGCATTTATTTAAAAAATAGTTTCTTAAAATTTAAATAATAATGACAATAATAAAATAATAATTATTAAACTAGTAGAAGCATTTTTAAAGTAATACTTTAAACTAAATTAAATATATTAACTTATTACTAATTAAAGTAAATTTTCAAGAATTTTAGAAATATTTTTTATAATAACGAATTTCCTTAAAATTAAAAACCCTTAAACTAAAATGATATTTTAATTTTTTTTTTTCATTTTTTAATAGAACACTAAGTGTTCGGGCAAGTTTACTTAGAATTAAAAAAAAAATGTTTTCTATAATTACTAAAATTTCTATAAAGACTTAAATTAGTTTATATTATCAAAATTTTTCCTAAAGAAAAATATTATCAAAATTTTTCTTGAAGTTAATTTTATCAACGTTTTTCTTGAAAACAAAATTTTTTCAATTTTTTGTTAAGAATACGTTTAGTAAAATTTTTCTCTAAGAAAATTTGTTTCTAAGGACTCTTTATTAAAATTTTTTTAAGAAAACTTTTCTTAATTTTTTTTTTTTAATTTTTTTATATGAACATTTTCATAAAAATTTTTTTCTTTGTAAAAAAATTCATTAACAATTTTCTTTATAAATAATGTCATTAAAACTTTTCTCTATGAAAAATATCATCAAAATTTTTCTATATAAAAATTTTCATAAAAATTTTTTTCTATGCGAAAAATTTCATCAAGATTTTTTTTTTTTTTTTATCAAAAATGTCATTAAAACTTTTATTTGTAAAAAATATTATCAAAATTTTTCTTTATAAAAAAAGTTCGTCAAAAGTTTTCTATAACAGAAAGCTCATCAATATTTTTCTATACGAAAAGTTGCAAAAAATTTTGTTATATAACAAATTTTTAGCGAATAACTGAACCAAGTAAATTTGTCAGGACTCTACGGATTTTAAGATGAAAGATATGAAATATATCCGGAATTCAGTTTCCATCGATTTAAAAAATTACTACAGTTTAATAATAATTTCTTATTTTGATTTCGATTTGACTCTAATGACAACAGGTCGGCGCAAAGAGAACAGAACAAAAAATTATCGACAGAGTTGCCGTTTTTTATACTTTTAACTAAAATAGGTATTTTTCTACAGAATTTTTTTTTATCAAAAATATAAATTTTTATATCAAACATTTTTCATTAGAAAATTTTTTTACCAAAAATGTTTCTATATTTTTTTATCAAAACTTTTTCTATAGAAAATTTTTTTATCAAAAATTTTTCTATAGAAAATTTTTTTACCAAAAATGTTTCTATAAAAATTTTTCTATAAAAAATTTTATAACCAAAAATTTTTCTATAAAAATTTTTCTATAAAAAATTTGTTCATCACAAATTTTTCTATGGAAATTTTTTTTTCAAAATTTTTTTTTATCAAAAATTTTTCTATAGAAGATTTTTTTATCAACAAATTTCTATAGAAGATTTTTTTATTAAAAAGATTTTTTTTTTTACTAAAAAAATCTTTTAAGAAGATTTTTTTATTAAAAAAAAAATTCTATAGAAGATTTTTTTATCAAAAATATTTCTATAGAAAATTTTTTCATCAAAAATTTTTCTATAGAAAATTTTTTCAAAAAGAAGTGTATTTGCATTTGATCCCAAACCTGTTACATTTATTTATTAATGTAACAGATCAATTTATTGATATAAAGCCAAAAAAATGTTTGCGGAGAAACCAAATTCCTCGACGCGTTTCGATGGTTGGTTAAGCCATCTCTTCAGGAGGATTATCCCCAATTTAGACAGATCGAAAACCTCGCATTATTACTAAATTTACAAACATAACTATTAAGAATTATGTTCATAAACCAAAAGTCAAAGCGTAGATTATCGACTGAACACAAACAAACATTTTTCAGTTTTCATCTACCTTCACTTCCCACATTCATTTTTTCATCAAAAATTTTTCTATAGAAAATATTTTCATCAAAAATTTTTCTATAGAAAATTTTCTCATCAAACATTTTTCTATAGAAAATTTTTTTATCAAAAATTTTTTAATAGAAAATTTTGTTATCAAACATTTTTCTATAGAAAATTTTTTTTATCAAAAAATTTTTTATAGAATATTTTTTTATCAAAACTTTTTCTATAGAAAATTTTTTTACCAAAAATTTTTCTATAGAAAATTTTTAATCAAAAATTATTCTACAGAAAATTTTTTTATCAAAACTTTTTCTATAGAAAATTTTATTACCAAAAATTTTTCTATAAAAAATTGTTTATCAAAATTTTTTGTATAGAAAATTTGTTTACCAACAATTTTTCTATAAAAAATTTTTTTATCAAAAAGTTTTCTATGCAATTTCTTTTTCAAAAATTTTTCTGTAGAGATTTTTTTAACAAAAATTTTTCTATAGAAGATTTTTTTCTCAAAAAAATTTCTATAGAAGATTTTTTTATCAAAAAAATTTCTATAGAAAATTTTTTCATCAAAAATTTTTCTATAGAAAATATTTTCATCAAAAATTTTTCTATAGAAAATTTTTTCATCAAAAATTTTTCTATAGAAAATGTTTTCATCAAAAATGTTTCTATAGAAAATTTTTTTATTAAAAATTTTTCTATAGAAAATTTTTTTTATCAAAAAAATTTTTTATAGAATATTATTTCATCAAAAATTTTTGTATAGAAAATTTTTTTATCAAAAAACTTTTTGTAGAAGATTTCATAATTTTTTGATATAAAAATATTTTGATCGAACAATTTTCCAAAGAAAAATATTTTTTATAACAAATTTTCTATAAAAAATTTTTGGATCTTAAAAATATAAAAAATATAAAATTCTTAAATTGTTTAATATTAGAATTTATTTCTGTTTTGTAAAGTATTCGCAATATCTACAAAATGTTTACTAAAATAATAGTGTCGTGGCAACAATGTTTGAGATTATACTACTTTGTTCTCTCGAACCATGTATTTTGTTGCTATAAATTGGATTTTGATTTGTTTGTTGCCTATTTTGTTTTTGTCTTTTCTTTAACAAAGCGGCACCAACCAACTCTGTTAACATACAAATTCCAACTGAATGATTTTAATACTCATTTTCAAAAGTTTTATTAATGATCGTGGTATTTACGAAAATTAAAAAAGTTCATCGGCTTCTGGTGGTATGTTCTGCCTACTCTTGCTGATGGTTGAAATCAATTGTTGGACGAAACTATAACATAGTCGCTCTTGATTTACTTTTTTTGCCTGAATTTATTGGCTTCAGAAATTGGTTCATATCGTTCAGTTATTTTATATCAACGTTGGCCATTATTTGCGTGGAATAGCAAACAACAATTTTTTTTTCTTTTGACGTACTCAAAAAACGCAAACAAAAATGGATACTACATCAAGAAAACATCGACAAATACAATTTCAATGCACATCCTCATTTTAAGAATAAGTACTCTCATTTACAAATGCTCTCCATTTGGCCAACGTTGTTCTAAATTAATGTTAAACTCCCATCATCGAACTTTCACACTAAAATATTGTCTATTAATTCGTAAGTATCATATCGAAGACGAGCAAATCAGTTCAATGCTGTTGTCTTTACTATATCGACTCCATTAATATGTAGTAATATACGTAGAGGCATATAGAAATGTACTTGCAGAGCCGACACAGTGTCAAAGTACACCTGGTACTTTTCAAAGTACCAACCTAAAAATTGCTTATACTTTTTTCCATGTATACAAACACTTGCTCAAAAAGTATGATATAATAGTAGTATACCGATCGACTCAGAAATAATATTTGCCAGGATAGTGGAACCATTAAGATTGGTCGAAATCGGTTAATTATTCTGGCTACATTCCATAGGTCTGATTTTCCAAATCCACAAAAATATATTTTTATTCAGCAGAAATATTTTTAAGAATTTACTAAATAATAAAGCAAGGTCCAATAAGTTGGAATCGAACCTTGAACCATTTACCGATAATTTATAACGGAACTTAAAAATACATCCAATATCTATCTTTTTAGTCAATATTTACCGAAATATTTAAAATTTTACCAAAGGCTTTATAATATAAAAGACTTTATAATACGGCAAATCAATGTATGGGATTTGCCGTGGTCCCTTCGATAAGTCCCATAAAAAAGAGAGTTCATCGCTTTTACTCTAATTTGAAAAAAACTAGTGGAGACGAATTTCTAATGATAGAAAGCTAAGGCACACACACGTGCCGAATTAATATATGTTTGTTTGTGCGTTTATGAGGCTTTATAATATAAAAGACTTTATAATACGGCAAATCAATGTATGGGATTTGCCGTGGTCCCTTCGATAAGTCCCATAAAAAAGAGAGTTCATCGCTTTTACTCTAATTTGAAAAAAACTAGTGGAGACGAATTTCTAATGATAGAAAGCTAAGGCACACACACGTGCTGAATTAATATATGTTTGTTTGTGCGTTTGTGAGTTATAGTCTTTGATCTAACTGTTGAACCAAAGTCTCTATAATATAAAGAGTACCTGGTTGACCGAGCCTTGCTCGAAGTTTTATGATTCGATGCAAATTTTAAAATTTTCATATATTTTATTTAATAAAGTATATACTTATGATACACTTTTTTGTTTCCAAGTTTTTTTGTTCAAAAGTAAAAAAGTACCAAACATATTGTTTACACATTATTATTTCTGCTCGGCCATTTTCCCAGAAAGTACCAATAACTCGTCTTTAAATTTTTCAGCAATTCAAATTATGTTTCCATACTTTTAAAGTTTAAAAGTTGCCAATTTTTCTCCCTTTTTATCTAATAACTTCAAAAAAGTTCCATATATATATTTGGTATTTTTTTCTTTTCAATTTCAATTTCTTTTAAAGTTTGAAAGTTGTCAATTTTTCTCCCTTTTTATCTCCTAACTTCAAAAAAGTTCCATATACATATTTGGTATTTTTTTCTTTTCAATTGAACTCGGTATATTTTATAAAAACGCAGTTAACATTTTGTTTCTATTCAAATTACTTTATGAAATATTAAGTTATCATTTTATACCCTTTTTACCTGTTTTTCAACCCGAAATCAAAAAAGTACCAAATACGTGTTCAATATTTTTTTCACATCTATTGATTTCAGTACAAAGTTCCTTTCTAAATTCTTCGGTTCAAAAGATAAGAGTGAGTTAAATAAAAAAGTACCAAAAAACAATTTTCACTCTTTTTACCCCCTAACGTAGTAGTTTCAAAAAAGTACCAAACATCTGTCCGCTTATTTTCTTACCTGTTTAAAAAGTAATTTTTCGTACTTATTTACTTTAGGAGATACAACGTTTTCGATTTTTTCCCCTTTTTACCCGTTTTTACCCCCTTAACGGCAAAACTTCCAAAAGTCCCTTCTTAATCGATATATACGGCAAGCAAGCTACGTGTAGTCCAAATTGTATAAAAATCGTTAGAGCCGTTTTCGAGATAGCCGTACAATTATTGCTCGTTTAAAGATATAAGTTATTGCACTCTATTTTTTTCTGCCAAAAGTGAAATTAAAGTGGGTAATTAAGAATAAAAAACTCATAAACGCACAAAGAAAAATAGACTTCATGAGCACGTATGTGTGCCTTAGCTTTGTCTTATTGGATAATCGTCTCTATAAGTTGTCTTTTTATGGGACTTTTCAAAACGACCATACGGCAAATCAATGTATGTAAGTTCAAAATCTTTAAAATATAATTAGATGATTGTCAAGATCTGTTATCGGATCATATTTTCGTAATTATATAACATCCTAAAATATTTAAATCCTTACGATAACATTTTATTATGTAAAAATATAACCCCTTGATACACTCTATGAATTCCTTAAATAATTTAACTGGTTTAAATTCTTAAGACTTATATTAATATAAAAATCAACCCTTTTTGGATTCAAGACTATATCTTAAAACCTATCTTAAATTTCTAAAACTATAACTTAAAAACCTAATGGAAATCATTTAATTTTAAATTAAATTAAACAAGTTTAAACAATAAGTAATAGAATATAAACTAATAAAATATTTAATTAATCTTTTTCCTAAACTATTAAAGGCCTATTTCCGAAGAAAACAAAAGTTCCTTAATAATTTTCTGAATATATCAAGACCAGTAAAGATCATAATTTCTGGTTTTCTCCTATCACCAGTGATAGGAGTTGTTATTGTCATACATATAATTTGTTATTATACTGCCCACCACTGATCCAGATAATAGCGACTTCTTTCTAAGCGGAAATGTTTCTTAAGCTGACATACATAACATAACAGGTTTAGCGTCTCATTATATCCTCTATACTAAAACCGGTACGTTTAACAGGTGGTGGATTGAGAGGCGGAGGCGGTGGCTGATTATGGCTTGGACCCGCTAAGGCTGAAGACGATGAACCTGAGGCTTGCGACGAAGAACTTGCTGCAGATGTAGAAGGTAAAGGCGTATTGTTGGTTTCTAAATGGGAATTTCGATGGGAATGATGTAGATATGTATCATCTAACGGGTTAGATTTACTTGAAGCCGAAGCAGGTTGATTCTCATGATAGTTAGTCGGAAGATAAGGACCCGGTTTAGAGGTCATATTAGGTGGCGGTGGTCCTAAGTGTGAGGGAGCAACTGAGGCCTCCAATTTGATAACTGAAGCGGCAGCAGCCGACTGCAAGGCATGCAAGTGGGGACGTGACATATTCAAAGCAAATAAATTAGGTTGGTTGTTAAAAGGGGGACCTCTCTGACTCAAGGCATGTATATGTTCAAATTCTACCCCTATAGTACGTTTGCGTATGGGTATTGAACCCAGAAAACTGGGCACTGGATCATGAGGTGAATGCAAAGGTGCAGGAGGTGGAGGAGCCTGAATTCTGGTAGCATCTAAAATGACGGGTAATGAGGGTCCCGGTGGCAAGGTTCCTCCTCCTGGTTGGGTATGAACTTTCAAATCAGTGGGACTTTGCATAAGATTCTTAGTATGGAGATCTCGTCTTACATGTAGTAAAGGCAAATAGGGGTCATTGGAGTCCCCGGAGTTGTGATTACCTAAAGGACCCATATAATTTGTAATACCCGTGCTAGTGCTAGGCATGTTATAGTCTGGCGGTTGTGGAGGCATGTTAACCGGTAAATGTGAATTAACATTAGCATTCATCAAGGCCAATTCGTCGGCTGCTCTTTGCTGATCCTGAGTAGGTCTCATAGTGTAACGTTCACCACCCTCATGGTGACAATGGGTTACACCCTGATTTTGATTTTGAACCGGACCTGGACCATCTACCACATCTGTTTCAGTTTTACGATAATTTTTCTCTGGGATTTCTTCCTTCACATTGGACATTTCCTCCGGTTCTGGTGTTTCCTCTTCCTCCTCCTCTTGTTCATCAGCTAATTCGTCATCCGAGTTATCATCCAAAAGCTCACGATCAAATTGAGCCTTGCGCTTCAAGGTCAAACGTTCTGCCATTGAGATACGCTGATCGCCCTCTAACTCATCATCGGCTTCCGGTTCACCATCCAACTCATGATTAGGAGAACCGGCTAAATATCTTTGCACTGGAGAATGACGCGGTGAATCTACCTCAAGCAGTGAATCCTCTTCATCGCCACTCAAATTACGGGCATCATCCTCTTCTTCTACGACGTCTACATACTCGCCTGGAACATCACCTACCGCATGCGTTAAAGTATGACGTCTCAGATCGCAGTTTCGGCGAAAAACTTTGCCACACGAATTGCATTCGTAGGGTTTGTGATCGGTGTGCGTCAATAGGTGAGTCTTCAGGTTGGAGCGTTGATTGAAGCTGCGACTACAGACGGGGCATTTATGGGGTGACTCCTCCATGTGTAGGATTTTATGAACGGCCAAGGTGCGTGACTGGCAAAAGCCTTTGCCACACTCGGTGCATTTAAAGGGTTTCTCCTTGGAGTGTATGTATCTAAAAAGGAAAGAAAGAAATGTTTTAATTAAGATCTTGAGGGTATTTGTATTGTTTTCTTTAACTTACCTATGATCCCTTAAATGATCTTGACGCCTAAAAGCTTTGCCACAAATATCACACGAATATGGCCTCTCATCCGTATGAGTTCTTTCATGAATCAGCAGATTGTAGGACTTGGTAAATTGACGATTACAAAATTTACATATAAATTGCTTCTTCGGCCTTGAGGCTCTGCCTGGAGCCCTTAAAAGACGTCTATCCAGACCAGCATGCATACTGGGAGGCATACCAGGAGGAAACAAGGCTGCTGCCGTAGCCGAGGGAAAGGTAAAACTAGCCGCTCCAGTAGGTGAGGGACCGGGACCTCCCAGATAGGGCGGCGGATACATTACCGAACGCGGCACTCCTGGGGGAGGTACTTGTCCCGGTCGTGGCATCAACATAGCAGCCGCTACTGCCGCCTCACGTAGAGCCAGCTCTTTTCGTTTATCCGCCATCATAGCCATGATTTCAAAATTTGAACCCCTTTTAGAGGGATCTTTGCCAGCCTCTGCTTCAGCCATCATGCCAGCATAGAGGGAGCCTGGCCCTCTTAAGGAACTGCGATGTGAAGGCAAGACGGGCACAAAAGCCGAGTTAGAGGGATTGTTATTGGCCATTTTGGGGTTAGGTGGGGGTTTTTGAGGTTAATAATAAATTAAATTGAAATTGTTTGATGTCTTTTATAATTTTCTTATTTTACTTTAAGATTTGTTTTTGATAATCAGTAGATTTAAATGAGATTCCTTTATTAAAAGACGCTGAAATTGCTTTAGTAGTATATTAGGGTTAAAAGTCATACTATTTCATCAATCACATAATGTTAATGAGGGGGATCTGAAAAGAAAATAAAAAAAAAATAAATTAATAAAGATTTTATAGGCCTTTAAGTTAAAATTTGTTACAGTTGTTTCACTTGTTACGGGACTAATTTCTAGTTTTACTTTATCTTAAAATTCTATATATTTTTTTTAATGTAAATGTGAGCGTTTTTAAGTTGTAGTTATTTTTATGTCATAAAATATATTTTTTTTTTTTACTTTGTATAGAAATTCCAGAATTTTTTTTTTCTTTAAATCAACAATAGAAGCATTGCCCAAGATAATGTTCTTTTAGGTTTCTTGTTTGTTGTAGTTGTTGCTGTTTTATGACATAGAGTCTCTAAGTCTGATAACACAAAAAGGCTAACCAGACTTTAAAAAGAATTGAATATTAAAGAGGGTTTCGAAAAAAGGCCTTTGCTATCTTAAGCCAAAAAATCAATTGAAATTTTTAGATGAAATTTTTCGTCAAGAAAAATTTTGATGAAATCTTTCTTATGGAAAAATTTTGATGAAATTTTTCTAATAGAAAAATGTTGATGAAATGTTTCTTATAGAAAAATTTTGGTGAAATTTTTCTTATAGAAAAATTTTTATGAAATTTTTTTTTTAATTCTGATAAAAAAATTTTATTGAAAAATTTTGAAAACATTTTTCTGATATAAAAATTTTGATAAATTTTGCTTATAGAAAAATTTTGACAAAATTTTTCTGATATAAAAATTTTGATAAATTTTACTTATAGAAAAATTTTAATAAAATTTCTATGAAATTTTTCTTATATAAAAAAAAAATGTTGTTAAAAATTTTCTCATAAAAAATTTTATCAAAAATTTTCTCATAGAAAAATTTCTACGAAATTTTTCTTTTAGGACAATTTTAATAAAATTTTATTGATAGAGAAATTTTGATCAAAGTTTTCTTATAGAAATATTTAAATGAAATTTTTTTTATAGAAAAGTTTTGAAGAATTTTTTTTTATAAAACAATTTTTCTATAGGAAGAAGATTACCAAACTTTTTCTATAGGAAAAAGTTCGTCTGAGTTTTTCTATAGGAAAACTTTTATCAAAATTTTTCTGTAAAAAAAAGTCTCATCAGAATTTTTTTATAAGAAAAATTTCATCAAAATTTTTCTATAAGAAAACTTTTATCAAATTTTTTTAGTAAGAAAAATTTCATTCAAATTTTTATATAACAAAAAATTCATCAAAAATTGATAATAAAAAAAAATTCATCAAAATTTTTCTATAAGAAAACTTCATCAAAATTTGTTCCCACGAAAAATTTCATCAAATTTTTTTTGCAAGAAAAATTTCATTAGAATTTTTCTTTAAAAAAAAAAATCATGAAAATTTTCTATAAGAAAAATTTTATTAAAATTTGTCTATAAGAAAAATGTTATTAACATTTTTCTGTATGAAATATTTCTGTAAGAAAAACTTCATCATAATTTTTCTATAAGAAAAATTTCATAAAAAATTTTCTATAAGAAAAATTTCATAAGAATTTTTCTATAAGAAAAATTTCATCAAAATTACTCTCTAAGAAAAATTTCATCAACATTTTTTCTAAAAAAAATTTCATAAACATTTTTTTTCTATTGAAATTTTATTAAAATTTTATTAAAATATTTTTCTAACAAAAATTTCATTAACATTTTTCAATAAGAAAAATCTCATAAAAATTTGTTTATAAGAAAAATTTCATCAAAATTTTTCTCCAAGAAATATTTCGTCAAAATTTTTCTATTATAAAAATGTCCTGAAAATTTTTCTATAAGAAAAATTTCATCAAAATGTTACTATAAGAAAAATTTCGTAAAAATTTTTCTATAAAAAAAATTCCATCAAAATTTTTGTATTAGAAAATTTTCATTTTAATCTAAATTTTTCTCTAAGAAAAATTTCATCAAAATTTTTCTCTAGAAAAAATCTTATCAAAATTTTTCTCTAAGAAAAATTTTATCAAAATTTTTCTCTAAGAAAAATTTCATCAAAATTTTTCTCTAAGAAAAATTTCATCAAAATTTTTCTCTAAGAAAAATTTTATCAAAATTTTTCTCTAAGAAAAATTTAATCAAAATTTTTCTCTAAGAAAAATTTCATCAAAATTTTTCTCTAAGAAAAATTTCATCAAAATTTTTCTCTAAGAAAAATTTCATCAAAATTTTTCTCCAAGAAATATTAATTCAAAACTTTTCTCCAAGAAAAATTTCATCAAAATTTTTCTCTAAGCAAAATTTGATCAAAATTTTTCTCTAAGAAAAATTTCATCATAAACAAATATAATAAAAATTTCCTTAAAATTTTTCTGTGATAAAAATGTCATCAAAATTTTTCTCTAAGAGTAATTTGGTTTAAATTTTTCTCTAAGAAAAATTTCATCAAAATTTTTCTCTAGGAAAAATTTTATCAAAATTTTTCTCTAAGAAAAATTTAATCAAAATTTTTCTCTAAGAAAAATTTCATCAAAATTTTTCTCCAAGAAATATTAATTCAAAACTTTTCTCCAAGAAAAATTTCATCAAAATTTTTCTCTAAGCAAAATTTGATCAAAATTTTTCTCTAAGAAAAATTTCATCATAAACAAATATAATAAAAATTTCCTTAAAATTTTTCTGTGATGAAAATGTCATCAAAATTTTTCTCTAAGAGTAATTTGGTTTAAATTTTTCTCTAAGAAAAATTTCATCAAAATTTTTCTCTACGAAAAATTTGGTTTAAATTTTTTTCTAAGAAATTTTAATTTCATCACTATTTTTCGATAAGAAAAATTTCATTAATATTTTTCTATAAGAAAAATTCCATTAAAATTTTTCTATAAGAAAAATTTCAACAAAATGTTTCTAAATGAAACTTTTCATCAACATTTTTTTTTAAAGAAAAATTTTATCAAAATTTTTTAAAAAGAAAAATTTTATCAAAATTTTTTTTCAAGTAAAATTTCATCAGAATTTTTCTTTAAAAAAAATTCAGCAAAATTTTTCTATAAAAATAATTCAATAACATTTTTCTATAAGAATTTTGATAAAATTCTTCTTTTAGAAAAATTTGGTGAAATTTTTTTTCATAAAAAAATGTTGATGAAATTTTTCTTATAGACAAATTTTGATTAAATTTTTCTTAAAAAAAAATTTTATAAAATTTTAATAAACATCAAAAGAATAGGTTTTCAATAATGTTTGCAATTTTTTAAAGTTCTTATAATAAAAAAAACCTTTTTGTACAAATACAAGGTATACACATATTAATGTACGAGGTTACTTGCCATGGCGGTAATGGCTTGGTAAACAGTAGTTGAAGTCTGCTCTAACAGCAGCAAACATAGGCCAACTCAAACATCTATAGACAGACAGACGTACATTCATAGTGACAGACGGAAAACTATTAGACTGCCGTAAAATATTGTTCATAGCACAAGGATTTTTTTTATTTATTAGAACAGTAAATATTAGAAAAAATTGTATGTTTAAAAAAATATCGTAGGTGGAATGGGTATAATAAGTTTGTGCTAATGTATGTAACGCATAAACAAATTTATTAATTCAGGTAAGGTAAAAAAAAGATTTTGGCCACAAATTTAACCCTTTGAGGCTGACGTTTGGTCTAGCATACACTAACAAAGTCAAAGTTTAAGACATTCAAATTAAAAACTAATTTTATCTTGAGTTCAAAAAAATATATAAAGTTGAAATGAAACTTTAAATATAATTGGGTATAGGGTATCCTATGGTGGGCATTGACTGATTTTAATACATTTTTACTTGTGTTTTTATAAGTTTGATATTGAAAATATAACAAGCAATAATTTAAATTGCACTGTGTAGACATTTTAAGATTTTTATTACAAATTAAAAATAAAATATTTAATCCATAATCGGCTTAAAGTTGACATAATCAAAATTCGAAAGTCTCCCAGTTATAAATGATTTGACATTAGAGTGTTCAGAAAAAGATTATATTTTAAATGCATGCTCCCTAATTGTATTCGAATGATGTTAAAAATTGCTGTAAAAAAACTTAGCCCTTTTTTCCCGGAGTTAAAAGTAAAAATTTCAATACTTTTTGGTTTGATATGGCAAAATTGCTTAAACTTATGAAGTAAAGAATAACACACGAAAAAGTAGTTATTTTACCAAGTTAAGGTCCGTCTAAATTTTGACAAAAGGAAATTAGGTCATTATTTTTAAACGTGATAGAAAATAATAATAGTTACGAATTTCGACAAAATGTTCAGTACAAAATTTATAAAATTCCGTGATTTTGCCATGAAAAACTAAAAACCTCATCTAATTTTAAAAATATTATCCATACACTTTCTGAGTCGATTTAGCGATGTCAGTCCATCTGTACGTCCGTCTGGCTGACAGGTCGGCTGGACCCCCATGTAAACCATAAAATCAAAGATTTCAGATTTCATTGAAATCGGTCCACGTACAAACTCTTCTGTCAAAACGCACCAAACGAGACCAAAAATGCTCGAAAATCTGAAGACAATGAATTTATTTTCGGAATCAAGTTTTAAGAGATAAATTTTCGGTATAACATTTTTAGAGAAAAATTATTGGTATAAAATTTCTATAGAAAATTGTTTGATATAAAATTTTTATAGAAAAATTTTCGGTATAAAATTTTTTTATAAAAAAATTTTTGGTAACAAATATTTATTTAATATTTAATATTTATAGAAAAATTCTCGCTATAAAATGTTTATAGAAAAATTTTTGGTATAAAATTTTTATAGAAAAATTTTTGGTATAAAATTTTTATTCCAAAATTTTCGGTATAAAATTTTTATTCCAAAGTTTTCGGTATAAAACTTTTATAGAAAAATTTTCGTTATGAAATTTTTATAGAAAAATTTTCGGTATAAAATTTTTATAGAAAAATTTTCGGTATAAAATTTTTATAGAAAAATTTTCGGTATAAAATTTTTGTAGAAAAATTTTCGTTATGAAATTTTTATAGAAAAATGTTCGGTATAAAATTTTTATAGAAAAATTATCGGTATAAAATTTTTATAGACAAATTTTCGGTATAAAATTTAAATAAAAAAATTTTCGGTACAAAATTTAAATAAAAAAATTTTCGGTACAAAATTTTTATAGAAAAATTTTTGGTATAAAATTTTTATAGAAAAATTTATACCAAAAAGTTTTTTTTTATAGAAATATTTTCGGTATAAAATTTTTATTCCAAAATTTTCGGTATAAAATTTTTATAGAAAAATTTTCGGTATAAAATTTTTATAGAAAAATTTTCGGTATAAAATTTTTATAGAAAAATTTTCGGTATAAAATTTTTATAGAAAAATTTTCGGTATAAAATTTTTATAGAAAAATTTTCGGTATAAAATTTTTATAGAAAAATTTTCGGTATAAAATTTTTATAGAAAAATTTTCGGTATAAAATTTTTATAGAAAAATTGTCGGTATAAAATTTTTATAGAAAAATTTTCGGTATAAAATTTAAATAAAAAAATTTTTGGTACAAAATTTTTGTAGAAAAATTTTCGGTATAAAATTTTTATAGAAAAATTTTCGGTATAAAATTTTTATAGAAAAATTTTCGGTATAAAATTTTTATAGAAAAATTATCGGTATCAAATTTTTATAGAAAAATTTTCGTTATGAAATTTTTATAGAAAATTTTTTGTTATGAAATTTTTATAGAAAAATTTTCGGTATAAAATTTTTATAGAAAAATTTTCGATATAAAATTTTTATAGAAAAATTTTCGATATAAAATTTTTATAGAAAAATTTTCGATATAAAATTTTTATAGAAAAATTTTCGATATAAAATTTTTATAGAAAAATTTTCGATATAAAATTTTTATAGAAAAATTTTCGATA
The DNA here is from genome assembly GCA_933228675.1 of Stomorhina lunata. NCBI lineage: Eukaryota > Metazoa > Arthropoda > Insecta > Diptera > Rhiniidae > Stomorhina > Stomorhina lunata. The sequence continues at coordinate 135,416,060 of OW121741.1, read as the reverse complement.
TAAAATTTTTATAGAAAAATTTTCGGTATAAAATTTTTATAGAAAAATTTTCGGATAAAACTTTTATAAAAAAATTTTCGTTATGAAATTTTTATAGAAAAATGTTCGGTATAAAATTTTTATAGAAAAATTATCGATATAAAATTTTTATAGAAAAATTTTCGTTATGAAATTTTTATAGAAAATTTTTTGTTATGAAATTTTTATAGAAAAATTTTCGGTATAAAATTTTTATAGAAAAATTGTCGGTATAAAATTTTTATAGCAAAATTTTCGGTATTAAATTTTCGGTATTAAATTTTCAGCATAAAATTTTTATAAAAAAATTTTTGGTATAAAATTTTTATAGAAAAATTTTCGGTATAAAATTTTTATAGAAAAATTTTCGGCATAAAATTTTTATAAAAAAATTATCGGTATAAAATTTTTATAGAAAAATTTTCGGTATTAAATTTTCGGCATAAAATTTTTATAAAAAAATTTTTGGTATAAAATTTTTATAGAAAAATTTTCGGTATAAAATTTTTATAGAAAAATTTTCGGCATAAAATTTTTATAAAAAAATTTTTGGTATAAAATTTTCATAGAAAAATTTTCGGCATAAAATTTTTATAGAAAAATTTTCGGTATAAAATTTTTATAGAAAAATTTTCGGCATAAAATTTTTATAAAAAAATTTTTGGTATAAAATTTTTATAGAAAAATTTTCGGCATAAAATTTTTATAGGAAAATTTTCGGTATATAATTTTTATAGAAAAATTTTCGATATAAAATTTTTATATAAAAATTTTCGATATAAAATTTTTATAGAAAAATTTTCGGCATAAAACTTTTATAGAAAAATTTTCGTTATGAAATTTTTATAGAAAAATGTTCGGTATAAAATTTTTATAGAAAAATTATCGGTATAAAATTTTTATAAAAAAATTTTTGGTATAAAATTTTTATAGAAAAATATTCGGCATAAAATTTTTATAGAAAAATTTTCGGTATAAAATTTTTATAGAAAAATTTTCGGTATAAAATATTTATAGAAAAATTTTCGGTATAAAATTTTTATAGAAAAATTTTCGGTATAAAATTTTTAGAAAAAAATTTTCGATATCAAATTTTTAGAGTTTTAAGAAAATGTCAAAATTTAGCAAATATTTGTCTATATACAGGAAAAAGAACACCTTTGACTTTAGTGGTGGTCGGACTTGACCTACTATAGCACGTTCTAACTTGTATTTTTAATACTATGATGAAATAATTATTAATTTTAAATATTTGTTAAAAAAAATTTTCAAAAATTAAAAAATGGATTTTAAGTTTTCTATTTTAAAAAATAATTCGATTTTAACAAAATTTAACAAAACCGGTTCAAAAACACCCGAGATATGGACAAAACATAAAAAATCTCCAAATACGAAACATATAACTGTTATGTATTCCAGATCGTTAGTTAGAACAACTTTCCAAAGATAATACGTCTTTCCTAATGGCATACATGCACCTATACATAAGAATTTTTAAGTGCTCGTATTTCGGCCTGACCCCCATAATCCTGTTCTGAGTTTTATCAATGTTTCGGAGTCCATATTTGATCTCAGGGATGTAGGGTATCATATGTATATAATAAATGATTTGTACTATTTGTATTTAAAATCTAAACCACTAATTTACTCCCCATTTACAAACTCCCCTAAATCCTATGATTTTAGGTTAAAAATTTCTTCCAGGTTAAATTTTAATTACACTTAATGTTTTTCAAAAAAAGATTTCTTATCGTTTTTTGTTTCTTAAACTCTTACTTCAAGTTCAAATTACACAGTCAATTTGAATTTGTTTCTGTTTTTTTTTAGTAAATATTTTCGAAAACCTGATATTACCCAGAATTAACGAACATATGTAGATATTAATGCCCCCTAGGTAATCAATTGCGGTTTATACTTTTTTCTTCTTTTCTTTAACATTTTACATCATTAGACAAAAATTTATGAAACCAAAAAAAAAGGTAGAAAAAATAAGTAAAGGGTTTCTCAGGCCCTTTTTGTAACTTCAGTTGCTGATGCTGCTGTTGTCGCTGATGATAATAAGCGGCTTAAACTGTTGCTGTATGTGTGTGAGTGTGTGTGGATGTAGCAACAAAGTCAATGTTAAAAGAAATGTCTGTTCATTATTCAAGAAATCCGAAGAAAAATTTGAAGAATCGGAATCTTTTTGTGAAATATAAAAGAAAAAGGAAACAAACAATAATTTGAAAAAAAAAATACAAAGATAAACAAAAGAAAAACAACAATGATGACGTTTTATAATAATAAAGAAAAACCAACAACAGCAGCAGCATCACCATCATCAGCAGCAAAACCGGCAGTGAGGCAGTCACCCATTTAAAGGGACAGTCTTAAGTAAATGATGGTCATCATTACAGAGATAGATAAAATAAATGCAGGGAAAGATGGATGAATGGACAGACAGATCGTCAAATGAATTAAGACCCATTAGAAAGTATAGTTCTTATTTCCATCTAGAACCCATAAGACTTGTTGTTTTCGGCATAAAATTTTTATAGAAAAATTTTCAGTATAAAATTTTTATAGAAAAATTTATTAGTATAAAATTTTTAAAGCAAAATTTTCAGTATAAAATTTTTATAGAAAAATTTTGGGTATAAAATTTTGATAGAAAACTATTCGGTATAAAATTTTTATAGAAAAATTTTCGGTATAAAATTAAAAAAAAAAAAAATTTCGTTACAAATTTTTTAGAGAAAAAATTTGGGTATAAAATTTTTATAGAAAAATTTAAGTTATAATTTTTTTTTAAATTTTCGTTATAAGATTTTTATAAAAAAACTTTCTTCACAAAATTTTTCTCGAAAAATTTAAGTTTTAAAATTTTTACAGAAAAATTTTCGTTTTAAAATTTTTATAGAAAAATTTTCGTTTTAAAATTTTTATAGAAAAATTTTCGTTTTAAAATTTTTTAGAAACATTTTCGGTATCAAATTTTTATAGAAAAATTTTCAGTATAAAATTTTTATAGAAAAATTTTCGGTATAAAATTTTTATAGACAAATTTTTGGTATAAAATATTTATAGAAAAATTTTCGTTATAAAATTTTTGGTATAAAATTTTTGTAGCAAAATTTTCGGTATAAATTTTTTATAGAAAAATTTTTGGTATAAAATTTTTATAGAAAAATTTTCGGTATAAAATTTTTATAGAAAAATTTTCGGTATAAAATTTTTATAGAAAAATTTTCGGTATCAAATTTTTATAGAAAAATTTTCGGTATCAAATTTTTATAGAAAAATTTTCGGTATCAAATTTTTATAGAAAATTTTCGTTATGAATCTGTTTTAGAAAAATTTTCAGTATAAATTTTTTATAGAAAAATTTTTGGTATAAATTTTGTATAAAAAAATTTTCGGTATAAAATTTTTATAGAAAATTTTTCGGTATAAAAGTTTTATAGAAAAATTTTCGGTATCAAATTTTTATAGAAAAATTTTCGGTATCAACTTTTTATAGAAAATTTTCGCTATGAAATTGTTTTAGAAAAATTTTCGGTATAAATTTTTTATAGAACAATTTTCGGTATAAATTTTTTTAAAAAAAATTTTCGGTATAAAATTTTTATAGAAAATTTTTCGGTATAAAATTTTTATAGAAATTTTTTCGTTATGAAATTTTTATAGAAACTTTTTCGGTATAAATTTTTTATAGAAAAATTTTTGGTATAAATTTTTTATAGAAAAATTTTTGGTATTAAATTTTTATAGAAAAATTTTCGGTATAAAATTTTTATAGAAAATTTTCGTTATGAAATTGTTTTAGAAAAATTTTCGGTATAAATTTTTTATAGAAAAATTTTCGGTATAAATTTTTTATAAAAAAATTTTCGGTATAAAATTTTTATAGAAAATTTTTCGGTATAAAATTTTTATAGAAATTTTTTCGTTATGAAATTTTTATAGAAAAATTTTCGGTATAAATTTTTTATACAAAAATTTTTGATATAAATTTTTTTTAAAAATTTATACCGAAAAATTTTCGTTATAAAATTTTTATTTTATTTTATTTTCGTTATAAAATTTTTATAGAAAAATGCTCGTACAAAATTTTTAATAGAAATTTTTTTTTATAAAATTTTTAGAAAAAAGATTTTCGATATAAAATTTTTAGAGAAAAATTTTCGTTATAAAATTTTAATCGAAAAATTTTAGGTATACAATTTTTATAGAAACAATTTATTTATACAAAAATTTTTATACAAAAATTTTCGGTATAAATTTTTTTTAAAAAATTTATACCGAAAAATTTTCGTTATAAAATTTTTATTTTATTTTATTTTCGTTATAAAATTTTTATAGAAAAATGCTGGTACAAAATTTTTAATAGAAATTTTTTTTTATAAAATTTTTAGAAAAAAGATTTTCGATATAAAATTTTTAGAGAAAAATTTTCGTTATAAAATTTTAATCGAAAAATTTTAGGTATACAATTTTTATAGAAACAATTTAGGTATACAATTTTTATAGAAAAATTTTAGATACATAATTTTTATCGAAAAACTTTTGGTATAAAATTTTTATAGAAAAATTTTCAGTATGAAAATTTATAGAAAAATTTTCGATATAAAATTTGTGTGGAAAAATTTTCGGTATAACACTTTTATGGCCAAAATTTCGGTATAAAATTTTTATAGAAAAATCTTCGGTATAAAATTTTTATAGAAAAATTTTCATACAATTTTTATAAAAACAAATTTTATTATAAATTTTTATTGAAAAGCTTAAGTTATAAAATTTGTATAGAAAAAATTTCGGTATAAAATTGTTATAGAAAAATTTTCGGTAAAAAACTTTTAGAGAAAAATTTTTAGTAACAAATTTTTATAGAAAAATTTAAGTTATACAATTTTTATAGAAAAATTTCTTTATAAAATTTTTAGACAAAAATTTTCGGTAAAAAATTTTTTATAAAAAAATTTTTGGTATAAAATATTTATTAAAAAATTTTCCATATAAAATTTTAATAGAAAAATTTTCGGTGCAAAATCTTAATGGAAAAACTTTTAGTACAAAATTTTATATAAAAAATTTTCGTTTAAAAATTTTTATATAAAAATTTTCATTTAAAATTTTTTTTATAGAAATATTTTGGGTATAAATTTTTTCGAGAAAAATTTTTGGTATAAAATTTTTATAGAAAAATTTTCAATATAAAATTTTTATAGAAAAATTTTTAATAAAAAATTTTGTCCTTAACTTTTACAAGAGTACGAAATTCATTCTTAAGCCATTATAGTACTATTTACTCAGTACATTTTTATTGTTCATCACTGATTTAAGCCTTTCTCAATCGGCTTAAATACTTAAAAACACGCACATTCAGATAACAACAACAAAAATTCAAAGACGAAGAAGACGAAACAAATGAGAAAAAACAACAATCATTCGATTAAATATTGATCAACTGAAAAAAAAACAACAAATAAAAATAAATTTGAAACCCAAAAGATACTCTCGGCTGAAGAAAAATCATTTTTGTTTGTTTTCTTAACAAAATGACCCAAAGTTGATAAGTTTTGTTTAACAATCTTAGAGGCTCTGATTCTGGATTCCGGAAAAGAGTAACAAAATAAATCTTTAAGCCGTCCTTAGGGAAAAACTCGTAGATATTGTTTCCATTTTTTTATTGACAAATAGTCATTTTTTTATTGACAAATAGTCAGCAGTTTTTGGATAACTCAGCAATTTAAGGATGACTCATCAGACTTAGAATGTTGTACATACATATGAAGGTAAGGGCAACATATTTGCTGATTACTGATGTTATATTGCTATTCCATACACAAATTGTTCGTTCATTCCGGTTCGTTTAATTTCTTGTAGGGCCTTTCTTTAACCCCACTTTGGAACATTAAATCGATTTCCGACATAGGGTCCATACTTATATTAATGTAAAGCACTAAGAAACTAAATAGGATCCATCCAAATCATACTCAATGATTTCGGGACAAACTTCATATCAAATTAAACTCATTTAACTAAAGTTCTACATATCAGTCCTGCAGGAAGTATCGGAAGTAATCGAACGATTTAATGTAGTTTGTCATTAAAATTGTCACCTTTAATAAAAATCAGTTGGTCTCAGGCCTATTTCTCTTTGTTAATCGTTTTAGACATATTTGAATATTTTATATGTCGACAGAGTGAAAATTTAAGATTTGTAAATTATACCAAGTAGGATGCGGTAGTACCACAGTACCAAACAGTCTTAAAATGTACCAAAAAAAGTACAATTGCATCATGTTTGTCATCCCTGTTTTGAAAAGAAACAAATGAATCTCAACAAAGAAGAGTAAGATTGAAAGAGAGAGAGAGATAGAGTATGTCTTGGATCTCAATGAGAGTTGAGCTTAAACTTTAAGCCTTAAAGAGACTCTGAGGCAAGTACATATTTGTTACTTAATATTGCAGCAACATCCAGCTTTAAGTAAACACCAAAGATGAATTTCGAAAAAAAAAGAAAAATTTATCTGGAAATATGAATAAATAAGAAATGGCTGTCGTGAAAATATCTACGTACATTTAACGAAGATGATCATAATGAACAATTCTTCTTGATTATTATGATCAAAATATTTGAGCAAGTGCATTTCGAAATTGAAGACTTAGGTAAAGAAGTTTTTAAATTTTATGTGTCGTCTTGGCAAAATTTAGACAAAATTAAGAAATTTTGATATAAAGGGTGGTTAAATTGTAAGGGCCGATGTTGAATGTGAACCACACCTAAACGCCAAGTTTTTTTCCGAATTTTTTTTTGACATTTCTCTATTCCAGACTTACTCAATTTGAACCATGGAGAGATACACAATCCAACAATGTGTTAAAGTTATCCAGACTTATTATGAAAATGGGCGTTCAAATCAAAATGCATATCGTGCACTTCGTGATTTTTTTGGTCAATTTGATCGTCTAAATGTGCGTACAATCGCAAAAATCGTGGAAAAATTCGAGCAAACCGGATCTGTAGAAGATGTGAGAACACTAGTGCATGATCGTACAGCTCGTACTGCAGAAAATATTGCTGCAGTTCGCGATAGTGTGGCTGAAGAGCCGTTCATCTCAGCTCGTCGTCGTGCCCAACAACTGCACCTCTCACGCTCGTCGTTGATGAACATTATGCATAAAGACTTGCATTTACATGCTTACAAGGTGCAATTGGCTCAAGAACTAAAGCCTCTTGACCATTCCAAACGTCGTGAATGGGCAGAATGGTGGCAAGAAATGGCAACAGTGGATGATCAATTTTCGATGAAAATCATTTTTAGTGATGCGGCACATTTTCACCTCAGTGGATTCGTCAATAAACAGAATTGCCGCATTTGCGCGAATGAGAATCCAAGAGTGATTGTCGAAAAACCAATGCACCCACAAAGAGTGAGTGGTTTATGGGCTGGCGGCATCATCGGGCCGTATTTTTTCCAAAATGAGGCCGGTCAGGCAGTTACTGTGAATGGTGTTCGCTATCGTTAGATGATAACGAACTTTTTATGGCCCGAATTGGAAGATATGGATGTGGACGATATGTGGTTTCAGCAGGACGGTGCCACTTGCCACACAGCTAACGAAACAATGGCTCTTTTGCGCAACAAATTCAATGGCCGTGTTATCTCACGTAATGGCGATGTCAATTGGCCACCAAGATCATGTGATTTGACACCGTTGGACTTTTTTCTTTGGGGTTATTTGAAAGAAAAGGTGTACCTACGTCGATAAGCCAGCAACAATTCAAGAGCTAAAGGATGAGATAATTCGGCACATTAACGGCATAGAACCTCCATTATGCCTCAGGGTCATCGAAAATTTGGACCATCGGATGGAGGTGTGCCGCCGTGGTCGCGGCCCCCATTTGGCCTATATTTTGTTCCATACATAATTGAGTAATACCAATATATCATAATAAAATACAATTACAATAATTTCCTAAATAGTTTGCGTTTTATTCAAAATCAACATCGGCCCTTGAAATTTAACTACCCGATATAAACTATTATTTGGAAATAATAAGCTTTAAGGCATATAGAACATTTCCCGAATCGTCAGCCAGATCGTCCTGGTTTGCAAAGAAATAAAAGCTTTATATTTTTATACGACAGAGCAGGGCATATGCAGAGAATATGTCATCACAGCTTCCACAAATGTCACTGGTCAAAACCTTAAGCCTATATCGTGACACATAGACAAGTAAGGATAAATCGGATTTTGGTATTGACAATAATAATTCGTAAGAATGCTTTCCAACCAGGGACCGAAAATAACTGTTATTTTTGAATTTTTGATTAAAAAAAGCAACCGCAAGGAAATTTCGGAGAATGAAACTAAGTATACCATTTTGATAGTCTTGGACCAAATTTTCATAAAATGCGATGATTTTAACGAGCAAAAATAAAAGTTATTTTTTGACTTTATTTTTTCGAGCAGAAATAAAAGTTATTTTTGTTTGATTGATTTTGATTGCAAAACTCAACTCCATTAATTTTTGATTTTATGCAAATTATTTTCACTGAAAAATTATCTTTGTTTGACAAAAATTTTCAATAAATTTATCACGAATTTAAACAAAAATAACTTTTATTTCTGCTCGAAAAAATAAAAGTCAAAAAATAACTTTTATTCATGCTCGAAATAATAAAAGTCAAAAATAACTGTTATTTTTGATCGAAAAAATAAAAGTTCAAAAATAATTTTTATTTTTGCTTGAAAATATAAAAGTCAAAAAATAAAATTTATCTCAACCAATCATGGCTATCAAGATACAACAAAAATAAACAAAGCCTGATATGAATAGAGCGTATAATCAGGGAGTTAGTCAAACTATCTTAACTTTCAGGGCCCCCGTAGGGTTATTCGTAGAAGCGCAGCGTTCAATAAAACTTAAGGTTTCGTGCAAAAAATCTATGGAGGTAAAGTTATACTGTGGTCGATTTTGACAACTTTTTTTTTACCGAAAAGTGGTTAAACATAAATCGAGTACCCTGAATTCAATTGTTTTAACCGAGGACTTGAAATACGCTGATGACGTATGTCTTCTAAGCCAAAGACCAGCTCACCTTTAAGAAAACACTAGCGCTATTACTGTTGAATCTCGGGCAGCTGGGCTGGAAATCAATATTATGCCTGGAGGCTATGACGCAAACCCGTCGCCACACATCAATGTGGATAACGAGGGTATTGGATGTGTGGGTACCTTTAATTATCTTGGTAGTTTGGTATCTACAAAAGGTGGCGCCGACGAGGATATTGAATCGCGTATTAATAAGGCAAAATCAGCATTCGGCATTCTCCGAACTATGTGGAAATCTCGGCAAATATCAACAACAACTAAGTTACAAATATATAACTCGAATGTCAAGTCCATCTTTTATTGCGGCTGCGAAACTTGGAAACGTACAAATGCCATCGAGAAGCGCCTACAAACCTTTGCAAACAAATGCTTGCGGCAAATCCTTAATATATGGTGGCCAAATCGCATAAGAAATGAAGACCTACTAAACGCTACAAACCAAATCCCTTCTTCTATAGAGGTACGTCAACGGAAATGGCGATGGATAGGCCACACACTTCGAAGGCCAAATACCAACATTGCTCGACAAGCGCTTCGTTGGAATCCACAAGGAAGCGGCCGTCGTGTTGGTGCACCTGCTAGAACGTGGAGAAGGTCAATTGATGCGGAGTTACAAGCAGCAAACTATTCATGGAATGATGTATGCCTAAAATCTCGCAATATAGTTCGATATAAAAGGATAGTTGAGGCCCTATGCTCCACTGGAAGTCAAGGAAAACAGAATAGAAGAACCGTTTTTTTAGGTTAGTTTTCGAGATATAGCGCTATAAATAAATGGAGGAGGTTGCGATATAAATACTCGCGTATTGCACAACCTCTTCACAAAATTTTAATTTTCAAGAAATATTTTTTTTTGCAAACAAAAAAATTTATTTCCAAAACAGATTTAAAAAAATAATTTGTGTTTCTGAAAGATAATTTTGTTGCCAAATTTAGGTTTTTTACTTAGTTCAAGAAAATAAACAGTTTTCGACTTACGCGAATATTTACTACACAACCTCCTCCAAATTTCGTGATAATCGGTCCACATTTGACCCTAGCTCTCGTATAAGTCCAAATGACGGAAATAGCTTAAATAAGTAATTTTTTAGAAAATAATTGTATGATCTCAAAATTTCGCAAATATTTGTCTTTATTTAGGAAAAAGAACACCTTTGACGTTAGTGGTGAAGGGTATTGTATGGTCGGGCTTAAACGACTACAGAACTTTCTTACTTGTTTTTTTTTATATATCTGTGGCAATAAATAATAATGACTTAAGTCGGTTTTATATGTTTTGAGATATTTAGGGTTTTGTCTAAAATGGTTTAGGGTTTTGTTTGAAAAAGTTAAAATATAAATGAGTCTATGTTTGTTAACAATGACATTTTATACTTGCAATTTGACTGAGGGATAGATCTTGAAAAAGAAAATGAGAATTTGTAAAATTAAAAAGCACTTATGTCAACTTAAGCCATTATCATTTATTGTCACAGATATAAATCTGATTTCAACAAAACCCCAAAGAGACCCATATACTGAGACGCTTTTAAGAGGATCAACTAGAGAATGATTGTATGAAATATTATTAGTTTTACAGGGTGATACAAAAAACCCAAATTCCTGTTTAATTGTTCCATTTTTATTTTATTTCTTGGTAAAACAGGAATTTGGATGGTGCGCCGCTTTCACGGTTTAGAGTCCGTAATAATAACTTTTTGATAAAATGTCGCACATTTGCCACCGAGGTTGGAGGCCATTTAAATTCAATTATTTTAAAAAACTTCATGAATAAATAACTTTAAAAAATCTATATGTGACCCGGTCTATGAAAAGGGAAAAGGTGGCTGATGACTCAAAAACAAAATTTCGTAAAATTAGCTAAAAATTTGCTAATTTTTCGAAATTTTGTTTTTGAGTTATAAGCCACTTTTTCATAGACCAAATCACATATTATTTTTTAAATGAATTATTAAAAAATGAATTACAAAAACTTTCCATAAAATAATTTGAGTTTTTTAATGCAGCAAAATTCATCAGCCACCCTGTATATGCAAATTTATGCAGATATTTTTTACTTTGTTATATTGTAGAGAATGTAGCCTTCCGTTGAGTTTAAATTTTACTTTAATAGGTTTTAAGGGAAAATCTTATGAACTTACTAAACATAACTTAAATTTAGTCTGAACTTTTTTTAGTTTTACAACAGAAATTTGTAGATCTTTTAGAAGCGAACAATTTTGCTGGTGAATTTAGGCGCATGATGTCTCTCAACTTCTAGTCCTTAGTAGAGAGACAGTAGAAAGACATGAGCCATAAAATAGGGCACATCGGATAAGGAATTAAGCTCCTTACAAAAAAGTTTTTTCTCCTCCAAATCGTAATTAAAACTTTGAAGGTTTTTTTTTTATTTTTATCATTTTAAATTTTTTTCCGCATCAATTTTTCTATGACCAAATATTTCTTCATGTTGCACACTCATGTTATTTCGGTTAGAAAATCGAAAATAATTAAGACGAATATGATTTCAATAAAAAGAAACTTAAGAGCAACAAAGAACAGCTGGATATTTACAATCCTATTTCGTTACACTATTTCAAACTTCATAAATATATTCTATGTTCACATGTAAGTACGTCTGTAGGTAGTTCAAGAATTAGTTTCGGTTTAAAGAAATTGCTGCCGGTTTTTAACACCAACTGCTTATGAAATTCATACATTTATAATTAGTTTTGAATTTTCCAAATGGTAACAGAATATGGATTATGGATTAGACAAATAAAATACTAAGGCTCTTGAACTGAAGGCATACAAAGAAATTCGTAAAAGATATAAATAATTCTGACCCTGAGTTGTTCGATATCGAAAAAAAATATTGGTTTTTTAATCAACAAATTTTTCAACACTTTCAAAATGTAGTGCATTTGGATAATAAAAAGGTATAATAAATAATTTTTGATAACATTTTTCGTGCTTATCTTTAAAGGTTATGCCGTTTGAAAATCTATTTGAAGTCCGTTGTACAAGTTCTTTTCAAAATAGATAATGGTATTTATGTACTTTACAACTGTAACATACGACAAAGTGGAAGTGTTAAAAATTTAAAAAAATATTCCTTTTTACCCAAATATCTCGAAAGCCAAAGTGATAACCTACACGTATAAGCATATTTTTTGTAAATCTTCTCAAGGAAAACTTAAATTTAAAATTCCTTTTCAATCCATCCATAAATGGATTATTTTTCAAAAAGTCGAACACCCGAGGTGACCAAGTTTGAAAGTCCATCAGTCACTCTAACGACCCCTCATGGACCAGTGTTTTTAAATATCAACTTGAATTCTTCTGGACTACCAATATCTTCAGTCATTCAAAAGTTACAGAATTATTTCCAAAAAAGCGTTCGTAAACCACTGTGCACCGCTTTTAAGAAATCGAATGATGCAGTATTATAGAGAAGAGTCTAGATATTAGGGATTAATAATTGCTTTTAAGAACAAGTTATATTTTGTGTTATTAAAAAGCTATTGAAATGAGCTTAATTTTCTAAAACGAAAAGTGAAGAAATTTTTCATCAAACTGAGTAGCTCATGCATCGAATAATCTTGATGTCGATTTAATTAAGACACAGAACCTTGGTTTAAGTCTGCAGAAGAAAATAACTTAATCTCGTATTTAGTTAAGGAGATATCAGCAAATCAAAAAAGCTCTACAAAATTCAAAATTTTCGTTTTTCTTTGAGCAAAAACTAAGTTGGCTCGATTCTAATCGGAGCTCCCACCACAATTATGTCAAAGGCAAAAGTCTCTTCTTTAGATCGAGCAAAAAAAATTCACCGAAATTTATCGATCGTAGAACAACGTTCAAAATTTTATGAAAAAACTCATGTAAATTGTTACACATAAATAATTTAAGCAAAAAGTGTTGCAGTCGTTTAGGCGTAACTTTTTACTAAAGTTGAATTTAAGTCTCGTAGGAATAGACGGATTTCTTCCAAAATTAGTGGAGCTGTTTTTTTGGGTCAACCAATAGATGTGTTTCGAATCAAATTCTGCAGAGATTTGCGGCTTATATTAAGATAAAAAAATAAGTGAAAAATGGGGGTCCAGGTACCCCAAGGGGTGGACGGATATAAACCAAAATTGGTTAAACTCTTTGCTAGATTAACTAAAAGATGTGTGCCAATTTTTTTCAAATTCTGTAGAGAATTCCGGCTTATACATTGAGAACAATGATAAGTGAAAAATGGGGACCCAAGACATCAAAGAGTCAATGGATCTCAACCAAAATAAGTATTACTCTTGCTTGGACTATATAATAAACGTGTGCCAAATTTTTTTAAATTCTGATGAGAATTGCGGTTTATATATAAAAAAAATTGGTGAAAAATGGGGTTCCAAGGCAGATACCCCAAGGAGTCAACTTATTTCAATCAAAATTGGTAGACTTTTTTCTCGAGCAACCTATAGGCGAATTTTATCAAATTCTGTAAAGAATTGCGGATTCTACTTCAAAAATGAAAATAGGTGAAATATGAGGGTCCAAGACAGCTACCCCAAAAATAGATCTCTTTACTGAATTAATTAACAAATGCGTGTTAAATTTTATTAAATTCAGTTGAGAATTTCGAAAATTTTTCTATAGAAAATTTTCGATTTTAAATTTTTCTATAGAAAATTTTCGATATAAAATTTTTCTATAGAAAATTTTCGATTTTAAATTTTTCTATAGAAAATTTTCGATTTAAAATTTTTTTATAGAAAATTTTCGATATAAAATTTTTCTATAGAAAATTTTGGATAAAAAATTTTTCTATAGAAAATTTTTGATATAAAATTTTTCTATATAAAATTTTTCTATAGGAAATTTTCGATATAAAATTTTTCTATAGAAAATTTTCGATATAAAATTTTTCTATAAAAAATTTTCGATATAAAATTTTTCTATAGAAAATTTTCGATATAAAATTTTTCTATAGAAAATTTTTGATATAAAATTTTTATATAGAAAATTTTCGATATAAAATTTTTCCATAGAAAATTTTTGATATAAAATTTTTCTATAGAAAATTTTCAATATCAAATTTCTCTAAAGAAAATTTTCGATATAAAATTTTTCTATAGAAAATTTTCGATATTAAATTTTTCTATAGAAAATTTTCGATATAAAATTTTTCTATAGAAAATTTTCGATATAAAATTTTTCTATAGAAAATTTTCGATATAAAATTTTTCTATAGAAAATTTTCGATATAAAATTTTTCTATAGAAAATTTTCGATAGAAAATTTTTCTATAGAAAATTTTCGATAGAAAATTTTTCTATAGAAAATTTTCGATAGAAAATTTTTCTATAGAAAATTTTCGATATAAAATTTTTCTATAGAAAATTTTTCTATAGAAAATTTTCGATATAAAATTTTTCTATAGAAAATTTTCGATATAAAATTTTTCTATAGAAAATTTTCGATATAAAATTTTTCTATAGAAAATTTTCGATATAAAATTTTTCTATAGAAAATTTTCGATATAAAATTTTCGATATAAAATTTTTCTATTAGAAAATTTTTCTATAGAAAATTTTCGATAGAAAATTTTCGGTAGAAAATTTTTCTATAGAAAATTTTTGATATAAAATTTTTATATAGAAAATTTTCGATATAAAATTTTTCTATAGAAAATTTTTGATATAATATTTTTCTATAAAAAATTTTCAATATCAAATTTCTCTAAAGAAAATTTTCGATATAAAATTTTTCTATAGAAAATTTTCCATATAAAATTTTTCTATAAAAAATTTTCGATATAAAATTTTTCTATAGGAAATTTTCGATATAAAATTTTTCTATAGGAAATTTTCGATATAAAATTTTTCTATAGGAAATTTTCAATATAAAATTTTTCTATAGGAAATTTTCGATATAAAATTTTTCTATAGGAAATTTTCGATATAAAATTTTTCTATAGGAAATTTTCGATATAAAATTTTTCTATAGAAAATTTTCGATATAAAATTTTTCTATAGAAAATTTTCGATATAAAATTTTTCTATAGAAAATTTTCGATATAAAATTTTTCTATAGAAAATTTTCGATATAAACTGTTTCTATAGAAAATTTTCAATATAAAATGTTTCTATAGAAAATTTTCAATATAAAATTTTCTATAGAAAATTTTTGATATAAAATTTTTCTATCGAAAATTTTCGATATAAAATTTTCTTTTGGAAATTTTCGATATAAAATTTTTCTATAGAAAATTTTCGATTTTAAATTTTTCTATAGAAAATTTTCGATTTTAAATTTTTCTATAGAAAATTTTCGATTTTAAATTTTTCTATAGAAAATTTTCGATTTAAAATTTTTCTATAGAAAATTTTCGATATAAAATTTTTCTATAGAAAATTTTCGATATAAAATTTTTCTATAGAAAATTTTCGATATAAAATTTTTCTATAGAAAATTTTGGATATAAAATTTTTCTATAGAAAATTTTTGATATAAAATTTTTCTATAGAAAATTTTCAATATCAAATTTCTCTAAAGAAAATTTTCGATATAAAGTTTTTCTATAGAAAATTTTCGATATAAAATTTTTCTATAGAAAATTTTCGATATAAAATTTTTCTATAGAAAATTTTCGATATAAAATTATTCTATAGAAAATTTTCGATATAAAATTATTCTATAGAAAATTTTCGACATAAAATTTTTCTATAGAAAATTTTCGACATAAATACACTTGTAGTTTGATAGATGATGTTGCAGAATTTTCAAAACTTTTAGACCAAGATTTTCATGTTGCTGATATAGATTTTTATGTTGCTGATAAACCGAATAAAAAACAAACAGAAAAATTCCCTAAGAGCTTACTCAGGCATGAAAAAGTGCTGAGTTCTTAAAATTACATAAAAATCCATTAAAATTTCAAATAGAATTTTTTAGAAATATTTTAAGGGAATTTATGTTAAATGCAACAACTTCAACATCTTAATTACAATTATAAACTATTTTAATTTATATTTAAAGGTTTAATGTTCCTACTCAACCCTAAAAAGAAGTGGAAGTAGAAGCAAAAGAAAAACATTAAAATGGGTTTTATTACAAAATAAATTCGCTCATTTTGCTACCATTTTTTTAGAAAATTATTTCTGAATATTTATGAACACGCATTAAAAATGGAACTAGGGATTAATGATATAAATTCTTGGGCCACTCAAAACGACATAAATAAATTTCACTAATTATAATTTTGTCTCGTGTTTAGTTGCTTTTCTTGTTTCGTTACAAAAAAAAATAAAGATAATTACTAGTCGGTATAAAATATTCAGGTTGAAACTCAGAAAAAAAATATGAACTAAAATTCTCATCTAAATATCTACATCTGAAAGCGACAAAACCATCAAGAGCCTTCACTTAATCGAGAATAATTATAAAAAAAAATTACAAACATTCATACCTTTAAAGCAGCCAAACTCAAAAAATCCCTTTTAAGGGGGACTTTAGAAAAAGCTCAAGTATTTAAACTTTTTCTTTACATATAAACATTTAAGAAAATTCAACAAAAACTTAATAACAAGAACAACAAATAGGCATGACTTGCAACATGAGGCTTCAACAAAACAGAACCAACAATATTAAATATGAGATCAAGATCCAAAGTTAGGAAAAAAAAACATTTTTGTTACAGGAAAAAAGGCACAAAACTGGACAAAAGATAAAATTAAGAAACAGCAAAAAATAACTAAAGTTGCACATTGGGGCAAAATTTTAGGTTTTAAGAGTTTTTTAAATAAAATTTCAATTTTTTTTAAATATTTCGTCATATTAATTTCAGTATTTTCATAACGAAAAGATAGGATAATAACAGTTCTTAAAAAAATTGACGAAACATTCTATTGAAAAGTTGACGATAGGACAAGGATTCTATAAAGAAAATTGACGATAGGACAAGATTTCTATAAAAAACTTGAGAGTAGGACAAAATTTCTATAGAAACGTTGACGATGGGATAATATTTTTATAGAAAAGTTGACGATATGATAAGATTTCTATAGAAAAATTGACAATAGGATAAGATTTCTATCGAAAAGTTGAATTTGGACAAGATTTTTATTGAAAAGTTGTAGATAGGACAAGATTTCTATAGAAAATTTGGTGATAGAACAAAATTTTCTGTAGAAAAGTTAACGATAGGATAAGATTTATATAGAAAAGTTGACGATAGAACAAGATTTCTGTAGAAAAGTTGACGGCAGGATAAGATTTCTATTGAAAAGTTGACGATATGACAAGATTTCTATAAAATGGTTGACGATAGGACATGATTTCTATAGAAAAGATAACACTAGGACAAGATTCTATAGAAAAGTTGAAGATAGGACAAGATTCTATAGAAAAGTTGAAGATAGGACAAGATTTATATAGAAAAGTTGACGATAGGACAAGATTTTTATAAAAGAGTTGAAGATAGGACAAGATTTTAATAGAAAAGTTGACGATAGGACAAGATTTCTATAAAAAAGTTGACGACAGGATAAGATTTCTATAAAAAAGTTGACGATATGACAAGATTTCTATAGAAAATTTGGAGATATAATAAGAATTCTATAGGAAAGTTGACGATAGAAAACAATTTCTATAGAAAAGAAAACTTTATATATAAAATTTTTTTATGAAAATTTTTCTAAAGAAAATGTTCGATTAAAAATTTTTCTATAGAAATTTTTCCCTACAAAATTTTTCCATAAAAAATTTTTCAAAATATAATTTTCGATGCAAAATTTTTATATAACATCTTTGCAAAAAGAATTTCAATATCAAATTTTTTTATAGCAAAATTTCAATAAAAATGTTTCTAATTAAAATATTAATATATTATATTTTTCAATACAAAATTTTTCTAGAGAAAATTTTTAAATTTTTTATATTTAAAATTTTTCTAAAAAGAATTTTTGATTTGAATTTTTGTTTAGAAAATTTTTGATATAAAATCTTTTGATATAAAATTTATCTGTATGAAATGTTTCTATATACAAGTTTTCTATAGAAAATTGTCGACATAAAATTTTTCTATAGAAAATTTTTCAAAATAAAATTTTCGATATAAAATTTTTCTACAGAAAATTTTCGATATAAAATGTTTCTATCGAAAATTTTCGATTTAAAATTTTTTTACAGAAAATTTACGATATAGAAAATTTTTCAAAATAAAATTTTTCCGTAGAAAATTTTTTAAAATAAAATTTTCATACAATATTTTTCTATGAAAAATTTTGATATAAAATTTTTGTAAAGAAAATTGTTCTATAGGAAATTTCCAACATCAAATTTTTTTATAGAAAATTTGCAATATCAAATTTTCCTATAGAAAATTTTGAATGTCAGATTTTTCTTAAGAAATTTTTCAATACAAAATTTTTCTAAAGGGAATTTTTGATTTTGAATTTATAAAAAAAATAATCGATATACATTTTTTGATATAAGATTTCTCTATAAAAAATTTTTCTATAGAAAATTTTGGATGTAAAATTTTTCTAACAAAATTTTCGATATAACATTTTTCTATAGTAATTTTTCCATATAAAATTTTCAATATAAATTTTTCCATTGAAAATTTTTCGATGCAAACTGTTTTTTTATAAAAAATGTTTGACACAAAATTTTCGCAAAGGAAATTTTTCTATTAAAAATTTTCAATATAAAATTTTTCTATAAAAAATTTTAATATAAAATTTTTCTTCGATACACAATTTTGCTAGAGAAAATTTGTAGATTTTTTTATATTTTAAATTTTTCTATACGGAATTTTTGATTTTAAATTTGTTTATAGAAAATTTTCGATATAAAATTTTTTAATATTAAATTTTTTTATAGAAAATTTTCGATATAAAATTTTTCCATAGAAAATTTATCTATAGAAAATTATCCATAGAAAATGTTTCAAAATAAAATTTTCGATACAAGATTTTTCTATAAAAAACAAAATTTTTCTATAGAATTTTTTTTTTTTTTTAGATAAAAGTTTTAAATTTTTTAATACTTACAATTTTTCTACGGGATTTTTTTATAGAAAATTTTTGATATAAATTTTTTCTATAGAAAATTTTCGACATCAAAATTTTTGATATAAAATTTTTTTATTGAAAATTTTCGATATAAATATTTTCTATACAAATTTTCGATATAAAATTTTTCTTGAAAAAATTTTCGATACAAAATTTTTCTATAGAAAATTTTCGATGCAAAATTTTTCAATAAAATTTTTTATTGGAAATTTTTGGAACAAAATTTGTTAGGAATTTTTTCGATATAAAAAAAATTTCGTTTAAAAATTTTTGACATATTTTAAAATTATTTGGACCCATTGTGTGCTTTAGGGAATCAAGTCCGGTAAAGTTGGGTAAGGACACATTTTATAAGGCAAGAAGAGTGGAGCTTAAATGGTGACGTAGAGTCGGTGTATGTTTATTTAAGACCACAACAGCAAAAAATTGGATTTAATTAGTCTTGGAAACAGACTCAAAACTAAAAAAAATTAAACAAGCGAAGATGGAACATAAGAAATACCAAAAAATGTAAAACAACAACAACAACCAGAAAAAGAAAGAGTTAAAACAAAATGGGAGAATAAGATGAGGCTAAAGAGAACCTGAGTCTTCTGGGACTTTTGAAAGGTTTTAAAAAAAATTTGTTTATTCTTCGGTTCAA
Source organism: Stomorhina lunata (assembly GCA_933228675.1). NCBI lineage: Eukaryota > Metazoa > Arthropoda > Insecta > Diptera > Rhiniidae > Stomorhina > Stomorhina lunata. The sequence continues at coordinate 135,396,256 of OW121741.1, read as the reverse complement.
AAAGTGAGTGAAGTGATCATGATGATGATGATGGCAGTCGGTCGGTCTTGGTGGTGGTAGAGGGGGAGAGTTAATACTTATTGTACTCGTTAAGAGGTTTGTCAAGTTTTTTTTAAGATTTTCTTCTTGGCTCTCAGTTGTTGTTGTTGTTTTGAAGTCTTTCATTGAGGCTGAGTTTTGGTCTTAGCCATAGATATAAAATTTTCTGTTTGTTGTTGTTTTTGTAGTTAAGTAAAAGGTATATTGGGTTTGTGCTAATGTTTGTAACATAGAAATATTAGTTAAGTATAACAATCAACTTAGAAACACTTGTATAGTTGCTTTAACGATGTCCGGATTAGAGTCGTTTGTCTGGAGTATTTCGTTATCAACGTACAGGTCGCAACTTCAAGCCTACATTTGGCCCTAGTTCCCATATCAATCCCTCTGCTGGTAATGATATAAAAATGCTTGATTCCCGAAATTTAAACAAATTATCGCTAATTGTTACTAGAATTAAGAAAAACTTGTAAAGTTGTTGCTTCATATTTGACCTTAGTGGTGAAGGATATCACATAGTCGGTCTTGACCGACTATAGCATTTTCTTACTTGTTTTTTTTTTGTAGATTTTGTTACTGGTTACGGCACCACACTGTGTTCGGTGGCAATGACAGTGGCAGCTACAGTTGTATGGTAAACGTGTGTGCGGTTGCTCTATAAGCCGCCAACGTAGAGAATAGTTCATTTAGCATAAAACCAACATTAACAGCAACAACTAACATTTCTGTCAAACACGCACACTTTAGCATAGGCTTAGCACACATACACACACACACTCAAACATTCGTCTATGTCGATATATTTTACTGAGATATCAAACATTCATATTTAGGGAGATTTGAAATTTTTATTTAAAAAACATTTATTTATAAGTGATGGGCGTTAAAGGTTATTATCCAAAGGTACTATTTTTAATGAAATTGTACGAAAATTTGTCGAAATTAGAAATTTTTGGAATGGAATTTTCTGTTTGAAAATCTGTATATGAAATAACAAAATTCAAAAAAACAATATTAAAATTTGAAATCTTACTAATTGTTAATTAAATTAAAAAATTAATAAATTAAAATTTTTTTTCCAAAAATAGTTAAATTTTAACATTCAAAGATTTTGATAGAATTTTCAAAATTTGGCTACTTTAAAGAGGTTTTAAATTAAAGAAAATAAATTTTTAAAATTCTTACAAAATCTTAAATCTTCTCTATAATGAGTAAAATTTTTGTATAGAATTATCAAAATTCTGAAAATTTTATAAAATAGTGGTGTTTTGTAAAAAAAAACTTGTCAAATTAAAAAAAAAAACAAAAAACTCTGTATGATTAATCAAGTAAAGAAAATCTTGCTGTAAATTGTAGAATTTCGAAAATATACCATTAATATTCGAATTAAAAAAAATATATTTGAAAATTTGAAAATTTAGGATTTGAATTCCTTGATAAAAAAAATATGTGAAATTCCAAAATTAAAAAAAATATATATATACAAATTTTTTACAGGCAATAAACTTTTGAAATTTTAATAGTCGTTTATTTAATTAAAAATTAATTTATTAAAATTAAAAAAAAATGATATAAGTAGTTAAGGTTTTAAATTTTCTTAAAGTAGTCAAATTTTTTAAGTTTTCTTTAAATTGTCGAATTTTTAAATATTTTCTAAAATAAGTCAAATTTTGTATAGAATTATCTAAATTCTAAAAATTTTATAAAATAGTAATACATATTTTGAAAAATTGTTAAATTTCGAATAAGAAAAATTTGTTCATAAAGAATTAAATAATCAAAAATTGACTGTAAATAGTCGAGTTTCGAAAATAGTTCGAATTTTGAAAAAATAATTTTTCTATTTTTAAATTACAAAATTTCTAGATTGGAATTCACTGATAAAAAATATATGAAATTTTAAAATTCAAAAAATCAATATAAAAATATACTACAATCAATAAAGTTTTGAAAATTTTGAAATTCTACCGTTTATTAATTTAAATAAAAAAAAAATAAATAAAAATTCTTCGGAAAAGGTCAAGTTTTTTAAACATTCTTTGAAGTAGTTAAATTTTTGTTTTTCAAAATCGTTAATATTTTATATTGTTTGTATTTTCTATAATAAGAAAATTTTTTAATTGAATTATCAAAATTCTGAAATTTTTATGAAATATTTACCACCGCATAAAAAAAATTTAATTTTGAAAAAACTCTTTATGATTAATCAAATAAAAGAAAGTTTACTAAAAATTGTCGAATTTCGAAAATTTACTACAAATATTCGAATTTTGAAACAAAAATTTATTTTAAAATTGAAAATTTTGGATTAGAATTTACAAATTTTGAGACTATTAATTTTACGTAAATACGAATTAAGTTATCTTCTTTAGAAAGTTGATAGTATAGAGGTTGTGAAAAGGAGATGTCTTGTTTAGAACAGTAAGGAGTCATTTGCTGTTATTTAGAGGCTTTATTTAAGCTTTTTGCTCTACGAATACAGTCAATTTTATTATTTCTACATCGATAGCGTGTTAATGCTGTAAACTAACCGCCGATGGAGCATGATGTGGTACAAAACTGATAGAAATTAATTATTACAGAAATTGATGTTGCCGTGACTGGGGATCGAACCCAGGCTAAATATGATATGCTTAGTAATCGATGTGATAAACAACAAACTCAAAAAATTTAATTTTACAAAAAAGTTTAACAATAACTTTTTATATTTTTATATTTTCTTTTAAAAATATTTTATATTTTCTTAAAAAAGAATCAAATTTTATTCTAGAGTAAAACAGTCGAATTTCGAAATTTTCACTACAAAAGTCCTTCCATAAAATATTTTATAGTTATTTTTGTTAACTTTTTGAAGAAGATTGTACACTTACGCCTTTAACGAACATGTCCAGCATCACTTTTCCTATTATCTTCAATTCCTTTGTTGACACAGTCCCAACACGTCTTTACATTCAAAAGTAATGAATAGTAAAAGGAAAAAGCCGTTCAAATGACATGATGATCATGAGTGACATGATGCCAAATCGGACCTATTAATATGTAGGCACTTTTGCTGTCTCAGAAGTTGTAAAAAGCATATTTATAAGCACTCCCATTTTTTTAATTTCTTTGTTTTTATCCAAATGTGACAAAAGCTTTACTTTCTTTGTCAAAATTGAAAATTGCTGGCCGCTTATAAAATATGAAGACTTTTTTCTGTCCGATAGTCTTTCTGAACATTCACGGAAGTTGTGAGAAGTCTGTCAATACCCACGTTTAATCATCCATCACACAAATAGGAATATATTAAGATTGTAGTTATTAAATTCCCATAATATTGACCTAAAATCCAAAAGAGATATATCCTAGATCCTAGATGAGCGATGACCGTCTGTCTGTCCGTCCGTCTGTTTACAACATGATAGGGCCTCAACAAAAAGAGATAGAACATAAATTCTGAAATATTGCTTATTTTTTCGAAAAGTTTCAATACAAAACTAGACAAAATCGGCTCATATTTAACTTTGGCACTTACATAAACCACTTATAGAAACAGCTTAAATACCAAAAAAAAATAGACGCTCTTTGTCAGTTAAAATCACCAAAGCGCCTAAACGTGAAATGCTACAGCAATAAAATTTAGTACTAATTTTATCTATTTTCAAATTAGGTAAAATCAGTCTTCATTTGGCCATAGCTCTCATATAAACTGGCCCCCGGCAACCACATTAATGCTATTTCATATAAAATTATAGAAGATATGCCAAGGGTGCTGTGGCTTGGCACGTTGACTACTTGCCATAACATATCATGTTCAGCCTGGGCTCGATCATCGGTCACGGCAACATCAGTTTATGCACCCCAGCTTCTATCGTCATTAAGACTACAGCCATAACACGCCGTCGATGTAAAATAAATAAAATTGTTTGTTGAACAAAAAACCTTAAATAATGCGTCTTAATAGAAACAAATGTAGTAGTAGTATATCAAACAACGGGTTTGGACTTAAGAGTGAATACTGCTATCGAAAAGGGTGTAGAATAAGATGAAATGAATTAGATTTCTGATAAAAATGTATTTACCTCATAAAAACGTATAAAACGAACTTAGGGAAATCGATAAAAATGAGAAAAACATTTAATTTTTATTATTTTTTTCAAAAGTTAGCTTTTACACAACAGGTACCTTTTCTCGGAGAAGGTCACATATATGTAATTGTATAGACATTATTTGCCGGAGTCTTTCTTCTCTTTGAAAAAAAAAAAAACTATACAAAATATTTCGGGAATATTGCGGTTCACTTCTAACCTTAACTTACATATAAACTTCCATATAACTCTCGGAAACTGTATAAATATCACGGCAGCTATGACCACTAAATTTTGTATATTGAAATTGTATATAAATTCCAGTTAGAGTACCAAATTTTTCTATATTGGTCCACATTTCACCATAGCTTCCGTACAACGCCAGTTTTTATTTGTTAAAATTTTTGTTATATTTTCAAATTTTTAAGCTGTCTCTTTCAAGCCAAATAACAATCAAAGATTAATGGTTTTAAAACTATAGTATCGTATATTAACCGAGTTAGCGTTTTTTGAAAATTTTAATCAAATATGAGTATTTTTTGACTCCACTGGACGATTAAAATGATATCACTTATGAGTCAAAAATTATTTTTTTCTGTGAAAAAATGGTACCCTTCATGCAACTCTTCAGAAAGAGTCTTTAACGACTCGTTTTTCTGAACTATTATGATTAAATTATGACAGCACACATTTTGCTAGATTTGTTAAAAAATAAAGCTCAACAAGGTCATATCTATTTTTAGAACCGTAAAGTTGCATTAATAATTATAGAAATTGATGTCGTCGAGACCGAGAGTTGAACTCAGGCTAAATATGATATGTTATAGTCCACGTGCTAGCCAAATAAGCCACATCACCCATAATGAGATTTCAGTATTTTTATGGCGTTTTGTTTTTTGGTGCTATTTTAAACTAGTCGCTTGCTAAGTGTCGTTTAGTCTTTTAATACACTTTTTTAATCACAAAGCTGATTAATCAGTTTTTGATCATCTAAACGAATTACAAAAGACTCATTTTGCTGATATTATAATCAACAATCTCCCAAGTGTTAGCTGGGAATGTAAAAGCTAACGTGATCCAAAAGAGGATAATTATTTCTTGCACAAGCTTTTATTTCTTGGACAAGCTTTTGTCTAAAATAGCAAATGCACGCTTTATTTTACTTTCCATAAAAGTCGCAATAATTTCCTTTAACCCTTTGCGACTGGCGTGATAAAGTTTTTACAATTCTTTTACAATAACGTCTTAGACTATCAGTCAACATTCCCATGGATTATACAGGTTATTACGAGTATAGAGTGGGGGCCTGGGACCGACTGAAGTCATTTCTTAACCAGATTTTGTTTTAGTCCGATCATTATATTATTAATTTTCTATATTCATACATACATCGACATTTCAAGAAAAGGTGGTTGTAGCTAATCCAAGATTTATGATGATTTTAATTAATTTATTTTATTATGTTTTTTGTAGTATTAATTTATTTATTGTTGTTAAATAAATATAGACTTTTTATAGTTTTTTTTTGTCGGTAGCTATTAAATGATTTTATTTTTTGGATTTTGTTAAAAAAATTGTATTTTATATCTTTAATAAAAATCTGAATTTCTTTTAAACTTTAGTTAAAAACATTTTTTGTTTTCAAAAAAGAATGAATTTGTCAAAAAATTAAATTTTTTATGTGAACAAATTTTTTTATTTCAACATTTTTTTTTTTCTATTTTTTTAAGAATTTAAGAAAAAAAAACCTGTTCATTTCTTTACTCGTTTGGAATTTTTTAAAAAGATGCATCTACTCTCAAAAATCTAAAGAAGAAAACAAATCATTTTAGAGCTCTAAACAAAAAATGTTAAAACATAAAAAAAAAATTGAAATGAAAAAGATCTTAACGATCTTGATTTTATGCTCAAAAGCCAGACGACAAACTCTAGAAAAGACAGCAGAAATGTTTGGAACATTTTTAAGGCTTTCAGTCCCCAACCAACAGCCGAACAGGCAGACAAAAGCAAATGACTAAATAAACGCCATAACGTCAACAAAAACCAAACGAGTCAAAAAACTGAACGAACATACGAACAGAAAGCCAGAACAACTGATCAAAATTGTCTGTCAGATCCATACAAACGTGTTATTAACTTGGGTTTATGCCAGGCCTAGAGAACAACGAACCTTCGTTGCTTGGCTTACAGGCCTTAAACCCAACGAACCCAACCATCTAGTCAACAATTTAAACTCTACCCAACAAACGTTCAGGCTACCATCTAAACATGCTTTTTCTTTAACTTGGGTTTTACTTTTTTTTTATTTTTATTTTTTTTTTGTTGTTGTTTATTCGTTCGCTTACACACGGCAGTTAAAATGTGTTTTTCTACATTTTGTTTTGAAATAGGAGCTGAAGCCAGTGCAGCTACCAAAACGCTCCTCAAGTAGTCCCAATGTCTTCCCACACGCCACAGTATAAAAATTGTAGACTACGTTATACATTTTTAACATTAACATTTACTAGACACACAAACACACATACACACACACACACATACACTCATATATAGCTGATAAAAACTCGCTCCGATCCAGCCACATTCACACAGTAACTCACTTTAAGATACGATCTGTCTCACACAGATACATTTTCTAACACAAACTTACTTGTTTTAGATTTTCTTCTTATTTTATTTCTAATCCACTTTTCCGAGATCATAGAAGAATATATTTTTTTTTGTTATAACTTTTTTTAGATATTAATAATTTCTTTTCAATTTCTTAAATTTGTTTAATATTTTTTTAGTGGTTTCATAATTTTTAATATTTTTTTCTTTTCTTTATAAATTAATTCTTTTTTACAATTTATCATAAATTGTATTTTTCTTTAAACATCGCTAGATCACTTTTAAACCAACACATCCACACCACCATTATTGTATCTGTAGTGGTATTTTTTCTTTATGAAAATTAAAAGTACATTCCGTCTTTTTAAATTTACAGGTGCGTTACCTACGATCAACTCTTTAAGACTAATCCGAAAGTAACTCACTTTGGGGGGGCAATGAGTTTTTTCTATACTTTTGTACTGAAACCTTTTTTCTGGTCATTTATCTAGATAAATTCTTACTCTCTTGACAGTAACTACTTCTCTCGTTCTCTTTTAACGATCATTTTTTCCTTCGTTTCGTTGTATCTCCAATAAGTTTTGAGATGTCAATTTTGTTGTCTTCTTTTTATTGTATTTCGTTCATAATTACTTATACCTGTTTTGTTGGCCGTAAGGTATTTTTACTTGCTATGAACTGAACTGGTTTATTTCATTCGTGTGCTTGTGTGTTCGTGTCTGATCGTCTGTCTGTCCAACTTTTTGTTTTTATCTTCTATAAAGAGTAAAAAGGTGTATACGCTAGAGTGGATAGGGGTGGGAGTAAAGTACATTTTGGTTAAAGGTACTTTTTAAACTAAATGTGTCTGGAGGATGAAAGTGTCGTTGATAACTGAAAGTATACACTTTTTGGTAAATTTTTTCTATAGAAAAAAATTTGGTAAATTTTTTCTTTGGAAACATTTTTGGTAAATTTTCTCTATAGAAAACTTTTTGGTAAATTTTTTCTATAAAAACATTTTTGGTATTTTTTTCTCTAGAAAAATTTTTTGTAAATTTTTTCTATAGAAAAATTTTTGGTAAATTTTTTTCTATAGAAAAATTTTTGGTAAATATTTTCTGTAGAAAAATTTTTGGTAAATTTTTTCTGTAGAAAAATTTTTGGTAAATTTTTTCTGTAGAAAAATTTTTGGTAAATTTTTTCTATAGAAACATTTTTGGTAAATTTTTTCTATAGAAGCAATTTTGGTAAATTTTGTCTAACGAAAAATTGTTTGTAAATTTTTTCTATTAAATAATTTTTGTTAAATTTTTTCTATAGAAAATTTGTTTGTAAATTGTTTGTTTGTAATTTTCTAAAGAAAAATTGTTTTTAAATTTTTTCTATAGACATTTTTTTGGTAAATTTTTTCTGTAAAAAAATTTTTGGCAAATTTTTTTTCTATAGAAAAATTTTTGGTAAATTTTTTCTGTAGAAAAATTTTTGGTAAATTTTTTCTTTAGAAAAATTTTTGGTAAATTTTTTCTAAAGAAAAATTGTTTGTAAATTTTTTCTATAGAAAATTTTTTGGTAAATTTTTTCTATTAAAAAAATTTTTGGTAAATTTTTTCTGTAGAAAAATTTTTGGTAAATTTTTTCTATAGAAAAATTTTTGGTACATTTTTTCTATAGAAAATTTTTAGTTAAATTATTTCTATTAAAAAATGTTGGTAAATTTTTTCTATAGAAAATTTTTTTTAAATTATTTTTATAGAAGAATTTTTGATAAATTTTTTCTATAAAAAACTTTTGGTAAATTTTTTCTATAGAAAAATTTTTAGTAAATTTTTTCTATAAAAACATTTTTTGTAAATTTTTTCTATAGAAAATTTTTTGTAAAATTTTCCTTCAAAAATTTTTTTTGGTAAATTTTTTCTATACAAAAATTTTTGGTAAATTTTTTCTATAGAAAAATTTTTGGTAAATTTTTTCTATAGAAAAATTTTTGGTAAATTTTTTCTATAGAAACATTTTTGGTAAATTTTTGCTGTAGAAAAATGTTGGGTAAATTTTTTCTATAGAAACAATTTTGGTAAATTTTGTCTAACGAAAAATTGTTTGTAAATTTTTTCTATAAAAAAATGTTTGGTAAATTTTTTCTATAGAAAATTTGTTTGTAAATTGTTTGTTTGTAATTTTCTAAAGAAAAATTGTTTTTAACTTTTTTCTATAGACATTTTTTTGGTAAATTTTTTCTATAGAAACAATTTTGGTAAATTTTTTCTATAGAAAAAATTTTGGTGAATTTTTTCTATAGAAAAAATTTTGGTAAATTTTTTCTATAGAAAAAATTTTGGTAAAATTTTTGGTAAATTTTTTCTATAGAAACATTTTTTGTAAATTTTTTCTATAGAAAAATTTTTTGTAAATTTTTTCTACAGAAAAATTTTTGATAAATTTTTTCTATACAAAAATTTTTGTTAAATTTTTTCTATAGAAATTTTTTTTTGCAAATTTTTTCTATAAAAATTTTTTGGTAAATTTTTTCTATAGAAACATTTTTTGTAAATTTTTTCTATAGAAAACTTTTTTATACATTTTTTTTACAGAAAAATGTTTGATAATTTTTTTCTGTACAAACATTTTTGGTAAATTTTTTCTATAGAAAATTTTTTTTGTAAATTTTTTCTATAAAATTTTTTGGTAAATCTTTTCTATAGAAAAATTTTTTGTAAATTATTTTTATAGAAAAATTTTTGAAAATTTTTTTCTATAAAAAAAATTATTGGTAAATTTTTTCTATTGAAATTTTTTTTGTAAATTTTTTCTATTGAACAATTTTTGATAAATTTTTTCTATAAAAAAAATTTTTTGTAAATTTTTTTATAGAAAAATTATTGGTTAATCTTTTCTATACAAAATTTTTTTGGTACATTTTTTTTATAAAAAAAATTTTTGGTAAATTTTTTCTATAGAAAAATTTTTGGTAAATTTATTCTGTAGAAACATTTTTTGTATTTTTTCTATAGAAACATTTTTGTTAATTTTTTCTATGGAAAACTTTTTTATAAAATTTTTCTACAGAAAAATTTTGATAAATTTTTTCTATACAAAAATTTTTGGTAAATTTTTTCTATAGAAAATATTTTTTTGTAAAATTTTTCTCTAAAATTTTTTTGGTAAATTTTTTCTATAGAAAAATTTTTTGTAAATTATTTTTATAGAACAATTTTTGAAAATTTTTTTCTATAAAAAAAAAAATTTTGGTAAATTTTTTTTTAAAGAAATTTTTTTTGTAAATTTTTTCTATTGAACAATTTTTGATAAATTTTTTCTATTAATTTTGGAGGTTATGAGCACAAGATTGGATTTCTAAGGTTATGAGCTCAAGGTTGGATTTCTAAAATTGGCTTAGCTTTTGACTTTAACAGGTTGTTAATATAGGCCATTTAAGTAAGTAAGTACTTTTTGAAAAGCGTTTGTACTGACCTTTACCTCAAACTTTGGCGTGAACGTTATCCGTTTGCAATAATATTTCAATTATTGGTACCAAACGAAAAAAACTCAAGAAAATGCGTATTTGAATTCGGAAAATGTATAATTTTTTTTTTTTGATCACAAGCTTTAGAGATACATACAAAAAATCATGTAATGAAAAAAGTACGTGAAAATATAATTAAAAATTTTTCAAAAAATCCATTACGGACTTTTTGAAAATTACAATGCAATGCAATTATAAGAAAGACTTGAGCATAGAAAGTAAACCTAGATCAGAAAGAAAATAAGGCCTGGATTAATAGGAACGTCACCAAATAAGTTGTTCTAATTTGGGACAATATCAACCGTCAAAAGACTGAAAGAATTTTGGGCTAAGGGCTTTTCTTGGTATTTCTTTGAGAACGACTCTGACCAAGTCATCACTGCAACCAACTTTCTTTAAAAAAAAATTTTTCTAAAATTTCGTAGCTGTCTCAAACAAAATTTGAGAATTACAAGTATTAATTTGGAAGACAGATCTGTTGAACAATATCACAGCTTAGAGAATAGGCGTGCATGTCTATGATTTCCTAATAATGAAAATTTATCAAAGTGATTCCTGAAAAACTTTTGGCAATTACGAGACTCCATTCTTAAAATCCCAAGCTTAAAAGTACATTTTCGTCTTTCCAAATATTGTACTCTTTTTCGTCCATTAAAATTAAACTCACAAAATAAATATCTCATCACTAATTCACTGTATGGTATACCGCGACTACTCTTTTGGGATTTCTCCGCTGATGATGATTGCTTTCAGCGTTGCCGTTTTGGTTACTTTTTTAACCAATGTTAACATGAGTACTTTTTTTCTTTTTTTTTGATGTAACGTACATATATGTAATGTTTAATTTTTAAGTTTTTTAAGAAAAATCGGCCAGTCAAGTCCTACTTTACCACATTGGACATTGGTAGTATAAAGTACATTTGGAACGGAGAAAAGTTATTGATGAATTGATAAATCGCACTTTCGGATATATCGCAGTTTCGTGCCATTAAATTTGTAAGTGGAAAAAATTCTATTAAAAACTAACATTTGAATTTTGATTAGGTTTTTTCTCATTTAGTTGCCTTTTCAACAAAAGTTGGTTATATATTTTTTTTAGACCTTGGCAACGCAGATTGCCTTGTATTTTAACTTCTACTACTACTAACCGTTCGCTAACTGCTTTTTTTATTTACTTATATTTTTATACAATTTTCGATTCCTACTCTATGGGACTTTATTTGCTTGTGAGTCTCTAATCGCTGGGTGCTGGTGAGTTTATCTTAAATATATTGCGTGTGTTTGTGTATGTATTTTTTTTTTTTTAATATGGAAAAATACAAACAAACAAGAAATTTCGAAAAAAAAAGAGTAAAGAAAACAGTAGGCCATAAACGATTCATTGATAACGCTACTCTACTACTTACTTGCTTTCTTGATGAGATATCATATTTTGTTTTTGTTACAAAAATTTTGTTATATTAACCCTCAATATTAATTTTATAAATGAATATTAATAAATATTTTGGGAAAAATAAAACACAAAATATTGAAGATCCCAAGGAGAGAAGACGGCTTAGATAAACATTTTTAAACAACTTTTAACATTAAAAAAAAAAAAATCGGAATAAAAATCATAGCTTTTACATAAATTTTTTTTTTCAGTAACCTTTTGATACCCATAAATAGATATCGAACTCGTTTAGTGAGACACCATTTACCGAGAAAACGCCGTCTTGATACTCCCGAGCAAAATGGGGTTTGAACTTATGCTTACTCACCACAACAATATTTTGGTGTCATTCAGGACTCAAAGTTATCCTTGACCATAAACTTCCAATCCAGGATGTCTAAGGCTACAATTGCAGAAGAGCGTCAGACAACACATGCGGTATATCTGCGAATTCTGCCTTTTGTTAAAATCCTGAGATCATCTGCTCTAATGATAACCCGTGCTATTAGGACTATGACTTCCAAGACACTTTTAACCATGCTTCTGGCGATGTTAATGATACAAAACATGGTACTATCGAAGATGACTCCAAGATTTTGGTTAAACTAAACAATATCCCCAACAATATATACTACTAAATTTCCACTCCACTCTTTGACCGTTTCTTTACTATAAACTTCTTCTTCTTCTTCTTCTTTTGTAATCCTTGACTCCCAGTGGAGCATAGGATCTCAAAATTGGTTTCATTTATCAGGATGTTCTTGCATAGATTAGGCACCTCCAAAATCCTTGTGCCAGCTGCCGTAGCAGGGGGTTTCTCGCATGATTAGCCCTTGGAGTAGTATATTCTGTAATGTTATTTCTTTCCATGATTAAAACATCGTAAGTGATAAATTAATGGGTGATGAGTCAAAAGACACAAGTCACGTTTGTATAGCGAACCGCTCGATCCGAGGCAGACGCTCGCTTGCACCGCAAATAACATATTGAATAGACGCTGTTTTTTCATACTTTTCCAAGTTAAATTATATTATACCCTTAGACCAAATACATTGGGATGGCTCTAAGATAACTCCCTGACCACCCACACAGTTTGTTTACCGTATCTTCAACTACATTGCTCAGGTTACCAGGATGTACCACGAGGAGATTAGAGTAGGATGTGGATACAGTTCTTACCTGGTAGCTGGAAACGCCAGGTAACAGTTGTATCTCATTACATCCCAAAACGCCTTTACTGCAAGTTCCTTTACTATGGACATCTCTGGAACTCCAAATTATTCTACAGACGAGTTTCTTCAGATATACTCGTGTTAATCAAAGTCTTTCATCCCACTACTAGGGACAAGAATTTCTTTCAAACTCTTAGTACAAAAACCACTTGTCCAATCTCATATGTAACTTGGCCGACTTACGATTTTATAGTCTTGGTATATCCAACGCAACACAGACTACGCAACCTGATGTCAATAACTACAGGAGACTGCATTTTAGGATTACCTCTTCCGAGCAATAACTATTCTAAAAGTTGTAATAGCGTTATGGAAGGTGGTCACTTCCTCCTCTGTCATTGCCCGGTCCTTGCTAAAATCACAGCACAAATATTAATGTTTGTGGATTATACGCATTTATTCTAGCCTCTGGCTCTTATCAACCTTTGTTGCCTTTTTAGCTAAGGGACTCACATCTTCTTTTCTAACCCTTGCAGGTAAGACAAAGGGAACAGTTTATAGGCACCAAGTAATGGGGACTGCCTTACTAAACCTATGAAATCATATGAAAAGTGTCTTTGGTAATCCGATATAAAAAGACAATCTCTTCATATTCTCGAAACCTAAAACCAATAAATGAAATGGCTCAGACGATGGGTCAAATTTTGGCACACAAAGGCCGGTATCTCACAAATATATTCTTCAATATCCCAGTGAGTTAATTGTTGAGAAATTTAAATGATCTTAAATATAGCCACACAAACAATAGTTTTCTTACTTAAATGGCCTATATTTACAACCTGTTAAGATCAAAATTCGTGCTCTTCGGTCTTGCGTGCACAATTTCCAATTGTCCTACAAAAGCTTTAAAAGATTTTTCTTTACTTGGTCTTTCCATCGAAGCTTCGGACATCCTAATTTAACATTAGGGGGGATCGTTTTTATTCTACATTTAGCTTTTTCATAGTAACTGTTTTTTCTGGCAGTGGGTTACTAGCCCGACGTATATTTGTATCTTATGGCAGAACTCTCGGCCTATATTAGCTCACTACATCAACGGGTGTTAACGTAGTTCCCCAGGTGATACCACGAGGAGGTCAGTGTCCACAGTTGAGATGAAGGATAAACAAGCTAAGTTTGGGCTTACTAAATTAAGACCCATTAGAACCGTTGCTTAGTTTTTAACATCCCCTACATCAATAGTCTAAATTCGTTTTAATTCGCACATAAACTTGATATAAACTAACAGCCAAATTCATAATCAAAAGTTGTGCAGTGTCTATGTAGTGAATTTATGGAGTGGATAAGTAGAATGTCGATTAAGCTTATGCACTAGTTATTCATTGGCTCAAAAGATATACGGGACTTAAAATAGTTCATTTATTACCTTTCGAAAAAGTACTTATCAATTGTCTATATGAATCCAATTCGTACTTGATTCAAAACCGATTTAGTTTTGTTATATCTCTTTTAGTTTTGCAGATAAAGAATTACTGATTTTGCTTTTTTAACCCCCATGAGGTCTAATTTTCTATAAACCCTTTTTAGTAGATCTATACATCGAAGAAGGTCAAGAACACTTGAGTTTCATAACACCAAATGATTTTTTCGTCGTTTTTGAAACCAATTCCAATATTATTGATTTCTTCGGTTTAGCTCTATATAGGCTATCAGATTTTTATAAAGCTGGGAACATATTTTAGCGTATGTTTTGGAGAAAAATGAAGATCGATTATTTCCTTGACTCAATGATATTTCAAAAAACATATCTTCCATTTTCTTTATTATTCTCTCAAACATGGATTATAGTGTTGACATCATAATATAGAAAAAAAGTAGTCCCATGTGGGGATCGGAAAATAATACACTTTTTGCAAAACAACTCATATTACTCCAGTATGAAATTAAAATTTTTTTTTTCATAAGTCTTTTTAAATTCTGAAGAAAAAAATATAAAAAATTTCCATCGATTATGAAAAAATTTTCGAATTTCAAAATTTGTACTGAAAAAACTTGAGTTATTTTACAAAAATCCTATTATTTTCCAAACCCCTCATGGGCCCATTTTTTTGGTTTTTTGATTTTGACTTTAATCAATATTTGAGAAAAAGACCAAGAAAATTGAAGAAATTATTTTTGAGATATCCTTGAGTCGAGGACATAATTGATATTCCTTGTTCTCCAATACATGATTAAATTTTAAAAGCATAAAACTAAAGGACATTCACTGAAATATAAAAACAAAACTAAGCACGTTTTATAAAAATCTGATAACCATTTCAAAAAAATTTTGAGAAAAAAAAAACGAACTTTGGACTGTCATAAAATCTTAACCAAAGGGAAATTACAATTTGTTAAGAAATCTAAAAATTGCATGAGTAAGGAGAATGTATATACCAATTCGGAGATGGTGTGGTTAAGTACATGTTAGTTTAAGTTAATTCAAAATAATTTTTTTTTAAACAGTGTCTAAGCAAAGCCAGCGTTGTTTTTATAAAAAAAAAAACTACTTAAAAAATCAACTCTGACATTGTTTATACATTTTTTTTGTGGAATTTCATTTGAAAAAAATTGTTTGTAACGCCTTCAAATAAATTATTTAAAAAAATATAAGTGCAAAACTGGGATCAAGAAGAAAAGGTAAAAATTGCTGTGTTACTTTGTGTATTTTAATAAAATTTATAAAAATTATTCATTTTTAGAATGTGCTGCCTCAACTGGTAATAAATAAACAGCTGTTTCACGGTTGTATTAGCAGAGTTAGGCACTGTTTATGCAGTGTATTAATAAAGATAACCATAGCCTGAACAAGTACACTAAGAGAAAAATGACGATCTGATTTCAAGAAAAAAAATCTACAATATAAGATTGCGAAATCTTGAATTTTCAATCTTGAAAATATAGCCAGTAAGATTTATATTCTTAAATTTAAGAATAAATTCTTATTTATGAGAATACAATCTAAAAATAAACATGTAATTTGTTTGCTTTTAAGATTTTAATCTTATTATAAGATTTTAAATCTTAATTTTAGATCGTATTCTTTATTTCAAGATTGTGATCTTGATTTCAAGATTTTATTCTTATTTTGAAGATTGTAAGTTCTAATCTTAAGATCGTATTCTTGATTTTGTAGATTTGTGTGCTTGTTTAAGGGAAATTTCTCAGTATTTTGTCATAAATTGTAATACGCCGACCAAAGTAGTTGCGAAAAAGTGAAAAACTAATTTTTTGATAAAAAAAATATAAATTTAATAAGAAATATAAATGGAAACCCTTAATCCGGATGAAGTGATCCTTTTAAATATTTCAATAGAATGCAATTTAGTTCCGGTATGTGATGGGGAGTATGAATTGAACTGCCCTTCACAAGAAATTTCATCAGATTTCTCGGACGATGACTCGTTGCTGAAAATTTTTTTGAAAGAATTCGATCTGGAATGCATTTTTCCGTACTGCAGCGTAAGTTTTTAATCATATTTATAAATACATAAGTAAATTTCTTTATAAAAAATTATATTGATTTAATTTGTTTCAGGCTCAAATGTAACTTTTAGAAGTCTCCAGTATATGAAAGCAGATGATGTAAAGGAAGCCATTCCACCCTTAGAACTTCGAATGGAGTTTCGTGAAAAATTATTTGTCTGGAAAAAGAAACAGGTTTTAATATTTTTTTTAGAAAGTAAATTAAACCACTAATAGTTTTGTCCTTTTGTTTGAAATTGATGAAGATACACTTTCGATGCCGTCGAAGGTAGGTCAGTGGCTACAAAAATGTGCGGATGTAACTTCCACTCTATCGTCTCTGTAAATGTGGAAGTTAACAAAAAAGTGTTTGACAAGGTAAAAGTATTAGATAATTACTTAATACATTAAAATGTGTACAAAACATAAAATATTTTCGTTTATTTATATAGGACTTAGCTTCATTATTGAGTGGCAAAAACATCCTAGAATTTTATGCTTCACGCAAAGATTTAAACAATAACTATCGTGATGAGCTGATCCAGATTATAGTACATCAAATTCTAAAAAAGGATCTCACACTTCATCCTCACGATTTCCAAGATATATTGACAGAAATATGCACACTTTTTCCAACGGAAGATGAAGTCAAGGTATTTTTAGGATAAAATTTTTTACTAACTACCTATAATCTAAAATAAATTTTAAAATATAGGAATACTATTACATTCCTCGAAGAGGAAAAAAATAATAAAAAATGTGTTTTATTTTATCTTTAAATACGAATATTATAATAAGAAAAAACGTGCTGATAATAAGATTTTCTGCTTGAAATCGAAACTTTTTCTGCTTGAAAGTAGAGTAAATGCGAAAAATCTTATTTTAAGAATAAACTCTTATTTTTCAAGATTGTTTGTAAGATCGCAATCTTGAAAAAGTTCTAAGAACAAGATCGATAATTAAGAATGCGTTCTTATTATTTAAGATTATGTTCTTATTAATTAAGAGTGCATTCTTAAAAATTAAGAATTTAATCTTAATTAATAAGAACACATTCTTAGTTATCGATCCTGTGCTTAGATTTTTTTTAAGATTGCGATCTTACAAAAAATCTTAAAAAATTAAGATTTTATTCTCAAAATAAGATTTTTCGTATTTACTCTACTTTCAAGCAGAAAAAGTTTCGATTTCAAGCAGAAAATCTTATTATCAGCACGTTTTTTCCCTGAGTGTAAGAGTGTGAAATTTTTATGAAATTTTATATGCTACCTAGGCTTACGCAAAACTTCTATATACCCAATTTTCATAGCATCATAGCTATTATAGTTTGTTATTTATTAGCAAATAAGCGATTAGCGTAGGCGAGGTTATACGGGAGCTATGGTCAAATGTTAACCGATTTTGCCCAATTTCAATATCAATTTTCTCAGAGATGAAGAATGTTTTTACTAAGTTTCAGTGAGCTAGCTCCTTTCGTTTAGGCGTTATCGTGGTTTTAACAGACGGACAGACAGACAGACAGACAGACAGACAGACAGACATACATACAGACAGACAGACAGACAGACAGACAGACAGACAGACAGACAGACAGACAGACAGACAGACAGACAGACAGACAGACAGACAGACAGACAGACAGACAGACAGACCGACAGACAGACGGACATCGCTTTGGATTTTTGAGCCAATATTAAGGAAATTACAAACGGAATGACAATTTCAATATACCCCCCATTCTTTTTGATGGTGGTTATAAAAATGTATATTGAATAAAACTGTAGATAGACACTACATAATTTTTGATTATGAATTTGGCCGAACTTGCCTCTTAATCGTGCCATTATTTCGCGTGTTGTAAGGCATGTGTATCGTCTTGTCGAAACCACATATCAGGCAACATCAGCTCTTCCATTTTGGCTATTCATAAAAAACTTTCCGGACCAATGATCTCCTCCAATTGCCTTTTTGTGTGGAATTGCAAGGCTTTTCAGTTAAAATTTTCATTCACTCTGTAAAAGTTAAATACTGTAATAGGTTATGCTGCTTTAATTTTTGCACAAGCTGTATTTAAAACTTTGAACCACTGAGGATAAACAGAGTGTTATTTGCAACAGATGGCGCCAATTCGATAATTTAGGAATTTCACCAACTCTTCTGCTTATGCTAGTTCTTGTTTAATATCGAATAATGTAAATTTGGTTTCGAATTTTCGACTGATGAGGTCGCGTAAACTGACCATAAAGTGGAGGAAGTCCACGATGGACTTCCCTAAATGAATTGCTTTAAATCAGCCAAATTTGGATTTGGATTTGTTTAAAACCTCCTGTATGCAATAACCACACACAAAATCTGGTGCAGTATGGTCAAAAGATCTGGGGCCAACGAAATGTGAAGTTTCTTAAAATCAGCTTATTGGGGAATATTTCCTACAATTCTATCATAAAGTCAAGTTTCCCCATCTTGTTGAAACCACACAGATTTTAAAGGCATTATTTTTCGATCTAGTTCTGGAAAGAAAAACTTTTTCAACATCTTTAATAGCCCTATTCGAACTGAGCGATCTCGCTGATATGATGTTCTTTAAATTGTGCCACATTTGGCAAAATTATTCACTAGACTTTTGATAGTCCATCTGCATGGAGGAGTGCCGCCAAACGGACTCTAATGCGGTTCACTATCCAAATTCTTGTTTCATTGTCCCGATTCTCCATTTTCGTTAAATCTACAGATCAATCTATAAAATAAAAATGGAACGGGTTGGTTATACAGAAAAAAAAAGTACATACGTTTTGACAGCAGCTTTAATCAGCCACCCTGTATATTCTTTAGTTATTTAAGCAATATCGGGTCATCAGAAAGCTGATATTTTTGAGCAGGAGTTCTGATTTAAATACGAAGCTCTTTAAAAATGATGAATGTCTTCTACATTAATTCCGAAATACCTAAAATAGGGCATTCCAATGTTAACCATCTCCATTGTAGTTATCTTTTGACAGAAATACTAGCATCTTTTTTTTTGTCTTACTGTTGCTACGTTTTGTTTTAAGACTTATAAACTTATTTTCCCCTTCATCTTTCCCAACTTCTTCCCGACCCAAAAAAAAAAAATGATCTTACGCTCTTTTTGTAGTTTTTATGATATAGCTTTTTTTTTCTTGAACTTATGTCTTTTTTGTTGCTATTGCTATGGTTGGCTGTTGCTGGCTGCTGTTTGAGGCCTCTTGTATTGTATGATTTAACAGTCAGTAGGCACATCAAACTGTAATCTTCCTACCATTTTACTGCAACTGTTGAAAACGTATCTTTATTATTATACTCGTATGTATGTACTTGTGTATGTATGTATGTATTATACAAAAGTTGGTCGATCGCTATGAAGTGTGTAAACGACTAACAACACCGTCAAGGCAGCAGCAACAACAAAAGCATTGCAATTTTTTTTAGGAGATGAAAAACTAAAACTAAAACAGAAGTTATAAAATATTCTATGAGTTAAAGTCATGTGTGTGCAGCATGACTGAATGACTGACTCACTAGATAATAGTTAAACATTTGTATGTTTGAACGCATCTTAAACATAAGTTCAAATTTCTACTTACACTCATTCTCAAAGATGAGACATTTACACATTGCACGTGCATTTTTGTTGCTATTGTTCATTCAAATCATTTGAATAGCAAAAGAAAATCAAGTCAAGTCAACATATAAAGATATTAAATCTAGTCAGTCATCGGAGCCAAAGAAATACCTGACTTAAGTATTCGTGTTAATTGTGATTATGTTGGTAAATTTATCGTGTATTCACAGTACATTTATTATAGCTTTTGATGTTGATGATGATGCTTTTTGCTACTCGTCATACAACTTACTATCAACATTTCTTTCCCACTACCAAACAACTAACTAACTACTTACTACATACGGCTACTACTTTTTAATATACGTTTTTTTATTTTATTTGATTGTTGTCGTTGTTGTTTTATGTTAATCGTATGCACAACTTGTCTACAGCAGCAGCAGCGGCAACAGTAACCAGTCAACCATTAAAGTCAGCAACCGACAGTCAGACATTCAACCAAGCGACCAAACAGACATCAAAATGCAAATTGTCCAAGTGACTTAATACTTGATTATTCTCTTATACATAAAAAAACAAATAAGAGAAGGCTATAGTCGGTCAAGCCCGACTGTTCGATACCCTTCACTACTTAATTATGAAATTTTGAATAAAATTTTTATTCCAGAAAAATTTTGATTACATTTTTTCCTTAAAAGAAGAACAAATTCATCAAAATCTTTCTTTAAAATAAATTTATCAAAATTTCTTATAAGAAAAATTTCACTAAAATTTTTATTTAAAAAATATTTCATCAAAATTTTTCTGTAAAAAATAAATCATTTAAATTTTTGCATAAGAAAAATTTCATCAAAATTTTTGCATAAAAAAAATTTCATCAACATTTTTGTATGAGAAAAATTTGACCAAAATTTTTGTATAGGAAAAATTTAACCAAAATTTTTGTATAGGCAAAATTTCATCAAAATTTTTTTATAAGAAAAATTTGATAAAAATTTCATCTAAATTTTTCTATAAGAAAAATTTGATAAAAATTGCATCAAAATTTTTTTATAAGAAAAATTTCATTATAATTTTTTTATAAGAATAATTTCATAAAAATTTTTGTATAAGAAAAATTTCATCAAACTTTTTATAAGAAAAATTTCATCAACATTTTTTTTATAAGAAAAATTTCATTAAAATTTTTGTATAAAAGTAGTTTCATCAAAATTTTTATATAAGAAAAATTGTATCAAATTTTTTGTATAAGAAATATTTTATTAAAATTTTTTATAAGAAAAATTTCATCAAAATTTTTGTAGTCGAAAAATTTTACCAAAATTTTTGTATAGGAAAAATTTTACCAAAATTTTTGTATAGGAAAAATTTCATCAAAATTTTTGTATAAAAAATTTCATCAACATTTTTTTATAAAGAAAATTTCATCAAAATTTTTGTATAAGAAAAATTTCATCAAAATTTTTGTATAAAAAAATTTCATCAAAATTTTTGTACAAGAAAAATTTCATCAAAATTATTTTATAAGAAAAACTTCATTAAAATTTTTGTATAAGAAAAATTTCATCAAAATTTTTGTATAAGAAAAATTTCACCAAAATTTTTGTAAGAAAAATTGCATCAAAATTCTTATAGTTTAAAAATTTTACCAAAATTCTTGTATAAGAAAAATTGTATCAAAATTTTTGTGTAAGAAAAATTTTATCAAAATTTCCATTCAAATTTTTTTATAAAGAAATTTCTTCAAAATTTTTGTATAAGAAAAATTTCATCAAAATTTTTGTATAAGAAAAATTTCATAAAAATTTTTGTATAACAAAAATTTTATCAATATTTTTTTATGAAAAAACTTCTTTAAAATTTTTGTAGGAAAAAAATGTCATCAAAATTTTTTTATAAGAAAAATTTCATTGAAAGTTTTGTATAAGAATAATTTCATCGACATTTTTGTATAAGAAAAATTTCACCAAATTTTTGTAAGTAAAAAAATTTTACCAAAATTTTTGTATAAGAAAAAGTACATCAAAATTTTTGTATAAGAAAAATCTCATCAAAATTTTCGTAAAAATTTTTTTATAAGAAAAATTTTTTGGGAATTAATTATTCGAACTTTTAGAATTAATTGAAAAGTTATTTTATCAAAATTTTTTTATAAGAAAAATTTCATCAACATTTTGTATAAGAAATGTTCCATCGAAATTTTTGTATAAGAAAAATTTTGTCAAATTTATTTTTATAAAAAAAATTTCATCAAAATTTTTGTATAAGAAAAATTTCATTAAAATTTTTTTTTATAAGAAATATTTCATCAAAATTTTTGTATAAGAGGATTTGATCAAGATTTTTTTATAAGAAAAATTTCATCAAAATTTTTGTACAAGAAAAATTTCATTAAAATTTTCTTTATAAGAAAAATTTCATGAAAATATTTCTATAAGAAAAATTTCATCAAAATATTTCTATAAGAAATATTTCACCAAAATTTTTCTATAAGAAAAATTTCATCAAATTTTTTTATATGAAAAATTTCGCCAAAATTTTTCTATAAGAAAAATTTCATCAAAAATATTCTATAAGAAAAATTTCATCAAAATTTTTGTAAAAGAAAAATTTTATTAAAATTTTTTTATAAGAAAAATTTCATCAAAATCTTTGTACTAGAAAAATTTTACCAACATTTTTGTATAAGAAAAATTTCATTAAAATTTTTTTGTTTATAAGAAATATTTCATCAAAATTTTTTATAAGACAAATTTCATCAAAATATTTCTATTGGAAAAATTTCATCAAAATTTTTCTATAAGAAAAATTTAATCAAAATTTTTCTATATGAAACATTTCATCAAAATTTTTCTTTAAGAAAAATTTTATCAAAATTTTTTTATGAGAAGAATTTGTCAAAATTTTTCTATAAGAAAAATTTCATCAAAATTTTTCTATAAGAAAAATTTCATCAAAATTTTTCTATAAGAAAAATTTCATCATAATATTTCTATAAGAAAAATTTCACCAAAATTTTTCTATAAGAAAAATTTCATCAAAATTTTTCTATAAGAAAAATTTCATCAAAATTTTTCTATAAGAAAAATTTCATCATAATATTTCTATAAGAAAAATTTCACCAAAATTTTTCTATAAGAAAAATTTCATCAAAATTTTTCTATAAGAAAAATTTCATCAAAATTTTTCTATAAGAAAAATTTCATCAAAATTTTTCTATAAGAAAAATTTCATCATAATATTTCTATAAGAAAAATTTCACCAAAATTTTTCTATAAGAAAAATTTCATCAAAATTTTTCTATAAAAAAAATTTCACCAAAATTTTTTTATAAGAAAAATTTAATCAAAATTTTTCTATATGAAACATTTCATCAAAATTTTTCTATATGAAACATTTCTTCAAAATTTTTCTTTAAGAAAACTTTTATCAAAATTTTTTTATGAGAAGAATTTGTCAAAATTTTCCTATAAGGAAAATTTCACCAAAATTTTTCTATAAGAAAAATTTCACCAAAATTTTTCTATAAGAAAAATTTCATCAAAATTTTTCTATAAAAAAAATTTCATCAAAATTTTTATATAAGAAAAATTTCATTAACATTTTTCTATAAGAAAAATTTCATCAAAATTTTTCTATAAGAAAAATTTCATCAAAATATTTCTATAAGAGAAATTTTATCAAAATTTTTATTAAAATATTTTGGAATACTTGTACATTTTGTTCTCCAGAAAATTTCCAAGGCCTTAAAAATTGTAAATAATTCTTGTTGGGTTTAAAATCTAAGATAATAAAAAACATTATAGAATTTGTTTTTATAACTTCTGTTTATTATAAACAAAAATAATTATAACTTTTTTCCATTTTCAGTTTCTAATAAAATATATAAACAAAATTAAATAAAAGAGTCAATAAAAAACTTTAACAAATAATTAAATAAAATTGAGTAAATAAATATTTGAACATTTAACAATAATAGCAAAAAAAAAAAACTACAAAAAAACATTTTATCTCTTGGAAATTGTATATAAATAATTTTCATATATAAAATTAACAAAATAAATTTATACAACTTTTGTATTTGTTTATGTATATAAAAAACTAAATATTTTTTAAGCAAAAAATTCTACATTTGGCTTAACGTTTTTTTAATCATAAGAGAATTTTTCAAATTTCCTCCTTAAGTCAATAAAAATAAAGACAATAACAAAGATTTATTATAAAATACAAATAAATTTTAATAATTTTCCTCTTTTTATGAATTTTGTTGTTGTTAAATATTATAATCTAATTTTTGTTGTTGTTGTTTAATATTAAATACACATATACATTTGTTTTGGTTTTTAATTCAAATACAGTCCGATTCACTTGAGTATATCCAACCAAAAAGTTTTAGTGAAGTGACTATATGAGGAAATCGGTTGGAGAAAATTGCAGTCAATTAATTCGATTAACTATGAACATTTTTCGCTCCACGAGTTTTTCTTCTAGAGTTTTTATACCCATTTTCTCCGGCCTATTTCTGAATAAAGTAACTTTGTAAAGTTGTTTTGGTTGGGTTTATTAAAGTTTACCGGACTGTATTTAATGTTAGTTTCTTTTTTAATCGTTTTTTTTTTTTTGCTTTTTTATGATTTATGAATTTTTGTTGATTTCAAATCTTATTTCTTTCTTCTATTTGTTTTTTTCTTGTATCCACTTTAATTCAGTTGAAGATCTTTTTTATTTTTGGTGCTAAATGTAGAACTTGTTGGTTTTATTTCAGTTTTTTTTTCTAGGTTTTGAACTGCAAATATTTGTTGTCTCTAAAATTAAATTTTTTATCATAACTTTTTTAAATTTAATTTGTATTTGTTTTGTTAGACCTAAATGGTTCCATTTTTTTTTTTTGTAAGATTTGTAAAATATTTGGCATATGTTTCTTTTTTGGTTTTGATCTCTACTTATTTGTAAGTGAACAATAAATCAACCATCTAATAAGTGCTTTTTGGTTTCCGGTTCCTTGGTTTAGGAGATACTCTACCATAACAAGTTGTGTGATGGTGTGGGCGTGTGGAAGTGTTTTTTTGTGTGTATTAGTTTCTAAACTATTCCATAAAATAACTAAAACTACGTCGTTTCTTTTTAGAGTTGTGTAAGGATTTAATAGTTTTCAACCTTAGTTACCCGGATTTGATCCAACGATCTATCGAGTATTCAAGAGCGGATATCCATCTGAAAAAGGGAGCAAATATTATTTAAAATTTTTGATATAAAATTTTTTCATAGAAACATTTCGGTTTTAATTTTTATTGATCAAATTTTCGATATAAAGTTTTTTATAGAAAATTTTCGGTAAAAAATTTTTGTATCGAAAATTTTCGATATAAAATGTTTGTATAAAAAATTTTCGGTAAAAAAATTTTGTATAAAAAACTTTCGGTATAAAATTTTTATAAAGAAAATTTTCGGTATAAAATTGTTCTATAAAAAATTTTCGGTATTAAATTTTTCTATAAAAAATTTTTAATATAAAATTTTCTATAGAAAATTTTCAGTACAAAATATTTCTATAGAAAATTTTCGGTATAAAATTTTGCTATAGAAAATTTTCGGTCAAAAATTTTTCTATGGAAAATTTTCGGTGTAAAATTTTTCTATAGAAACGTTTCGGTGTAAAATTTTTCTATAGAAAAGTTTAGTGTAAAATTTTTTTATAAAAAATTTTCGGTGTAAAATTTTTCTATAGAAAATTTTCGGTGTAAAATTTTTCTATAGAAAATTTTCGGTGTAAAATTTTTCTATAGAAAATTTTCGGTGTAAAATTTGTCTATAGAAAAGTTTCAGTATAAAATTTTTCTATAGAAAATTTTCGGTGTAAAATTTTTCTAAAGAAAATTTCGGTGTAAAATTTTTCTAAAGAAAATTTCGGTGTAAAATGTTTCTATAAAAAAATTTCAGTGTAAAATTTTTCTATAAAAAAATTTCAGTGTAAACCTTTCTATAAAAAATTTTCGATATAAATTTTTTCTATATAAAATTTTTTCTTCAGAAAATTTGTAAAATAGAATTTTTCTAACGGATACTTTTGATATAAAATTTTCTAAAAGTTTTCGATAAAATTATTCTATAGAAACTTTAAGATATAAAATTTTTCTATAAAAAATTTTCGGTATAAAATTTTTCTAGAGAAAATTTTCGATATAAAATTTTCTATAGAAACTTTCCGATATCAAATTTTTCTATAAAAATTTTTTAATTTTAAATTTTTCTATAGAAAATTTTCGATTTTAAATTTTTTTAGAGAAAATTTTTTATATAAAATTTTTTTATAGAAAATTTTCGGTATAAAATTTTTCTATAGAAAATTTTCGGTATAAAATTTTTGTATAGAAAATTTTCGGTATAAAATTTTTCTATAGAAAATTTTCGGTATAAAATTTTTCTATAGAAAATTTTCGGTATAAAATTTTTCTATAGAAAACTTTCGGCATAAAATTTTTCCATAGAAAATTTTCGGTATAAAATTTTTCTATAGAAAATTTTTGGTAGAAAATTTTCGGTATAAAATTTTTCTATAGAAAATTTTCGGTATAAAATTTTTCTATAGAAAATTTTCGGTATAAAATTTTTCTATAGAAAATTTTCGGTATAAAATTTTTCTATAGAAAATTTTCGGTATAAAATTTTTCTATAGAAAATTTTCGGTATAAAATTTTTCTATAGAAAATTTTTGGTATAAAATTTTTCTATAGAAAATTTTCGATATAAAATTTTTCTATAGAAAATTTTCGGTATAAAATTTTTCTATAGAAAATTTTCGGTATAAAATTTTTCTATAGAAAATTTTCGGTATAAAATTTTTCTATAGAAAATTTTCGGTATAAAATTTTTCTATAGAAAATTTTCGGTATAAAATTTTTCTATAGAAAATTTTCGGTATAAAATTTTTCTATAGAAAATTTTCGGTATAAAATTTTTCTATAGAAAATTTTCGGTATAAAATTTTTCTATAGAAAATTTTCGGTATAAAATTTTTCTATAGAAAATTTTCGGTATAAAATTTTTCTATAGAAAATTTTCGGTATAAAATTTTTCTATAGAAAATTTTCGGTATAAAATTTTTCTATAGAAAATTTTCGGTATAAAATTTTTCTATAGAAAATTTTCGGTATAAAATTTTTCTATAGAAAATTTTCGGTATAAAATTTTTCTATAGAAAATTTTCGGTATAAAATTTTTCTATAGAAAATTTTCGGTATAAAATTTTTCTATAGAAAATTATCGATATAAAATTTTTCTATAGAAAATTTTTCTATAGAAATTTTTAGATATAAAATTTTTCTATAGAAAATTTTCGATATAAAATTTTTCTATAGAAAATTTTTTATAGAAAATTTTTCTATAGAAAATTTTCGATATAAAATTTTTCTATAAAAAATTTTCAGTATAAAATTTTTCTATAGAAAATTTTTGGTATAAAATTTTTTTATATAAAATTTTCGGTATAAAATTTTTCTATAGAAAATTTTCGATTTAAAATTTTTCTATAGAAAATTTTCGGTATAAAATTTTTCTATAGAAAATTTTCGGTATAAAATTTTTCTATAGAAAATTTTCGGTATAAAATTTTTCTATAGAAAATTTTCGGTATAAAATTTTTCTATAGAAAATTTTCGGTATAAAATTTTTCTATAGAAAATTTTCGGTATAAAATTTTTCTATAGAAAATTTTCGGTATAAAATTTTTCTATAGAAAATTTTCGGTATAAAATTTTTCTATAGAAAATTTTCGGTATAAAATTTTTCTATAGAAAATTTTCGGTATAAAATTTTTCTATAGAAAATTTTCGGTATAAAATTTTTCTATAGAAAATTTTCGGTATAAAATTTTTCTATAGAAAATTTTCGGTATAAAATTTTTCTATAGAAAATTTTCGGTATAAAATTTTTCTATAGAAAATTTTCGGTATAAAATTTTTCTATAGAAAATTTTCGGTATAAAATTTTTCTATAGAAAATTTTCGGTATAAAATTTTTCTATAGAAAATTTTCGGTATAAAATTTTTCTATAGAAAATTTTCGGTATAAAATTTTTCTATAGAAAATTTTCGGTATAAAATTTTTCTATAGAAAATTTTCGGTATAAAATTTTTCTATAGAAAATTTTCGGTATAAAATTTTTTATAAAAAATTTTTGATATAAAATTTTTCTGTAAAAAATTTTCGGTATAAAATTTTTCTATAGAAAATTTTCGGTATAAAATTTTTCTATAGAAAATTTTCGCTATAAAATTTTTCTATAGAAAACTTTCGGTATAAAATTTTTCCATAGAAAATTTTCGGTATAAAATTTTTCTATAGAAAATTTTTGGTATAAAATTTTTCTATAGAAAATTTTCGGTATAAAATTTTTCTATAGAAAATTTTCGGTATAAAATTTTTCTATAGAAAATTTTCGGTATAAAATTTTTCTATAGAAAATTTTCGGTATAAAATTTTTCTATAGAAAATTTTCGGTATAAAATTTTTCTATAGAAAATTTTCGGTATAAAACTTTTCTAGAGAAATTTTTCGATTTTAAATGTTTCTATAGAATATTTTCAATATAAAAATTTTTTAGAAACAATTTTTCTGGTGAAAATTTCGGATTTTTATTTTTCTAAAAAAAATTTTTAGTTTTAAATTTTTCTATAGAAAATTTTTGATCTGAAGTCTTCTGTAGAAAATTTTTGATTTAAAAGTTTTTTATTAAAAATTTTCGATTTTAAATTTTCCTATAGAGATTTTTTGATTTTAAATTTTTCTAGATAAATTTTTGATTTTAAATTTTTCTTGAGAAAATTTTCGATATAAAATTTTTCTAGAGAAAATGTTCGATATAAAATTTTTCTATGGAAAATTTTCAATATAAAACTTTTCTGTAGAAAAATTTTCGATATGAAATTTTTCTATAGAAAATTTTCGATATAAAATATTTCTATAGAAAATTTCCAATACAAGAAAATTTTTGATATAAAATTTTTTTATATAAAAAATTTTCGATAAACTATTATTATATAGAAATTTTGTGATATAAAAATTTTTAATAGAAAATTTGTGGTATAAATTTCACATCGAAAATTTTTCGCTTTAAATTTTAACTTTAAATATCTTAATTTATCAGTTTTATACAAATTGTGCTAATCTTATCAAAAAAAGTTTAAATGAAAAATAACACACCTCTTTTTTTCCATTTCGGATTCGGTGTAGAAATAATAATGTCTCAGTTTTGGTTCAGGTGGTACAATTTCGAATGAGTTCTTTTTACCCGAAGCAGCGGCCGACATTGACGAAACTTTATAGCCATGCAAACAGATCATGCCTATGAAAAAAAAGAACAATATTTACAAAATCGCTTTAAAATATATATATAAAAACTTACCCAAAGCCGATTTTGAATTGCCATCTTGATAGAAATACAGACAAGCATCTTTCAAAACACAGTAGCGTTTAGACCAGCCACACCACTTGGAGCCTAATTTCATTAAATAGCCAAAACAATCGGGTCTTGTTATGCTGCTGGGTTGTTTGTAGAGATTACGGGCGCTAATTAGAAAAGGAAGAAGATTTTGTTAATATTTTTTGTCTTTATTAGGAATGTCGATAACTCGTGAACTATTAAACTGAATATTTAAATAATTTTGGCTTTGTATTACTTTATTTTGTGTTCTTAAAAACTTACCTCTTATCCAGCCAGGCATTGTCTTGATTGGCTGACTTTTTCAAAACATTTATCCAGCGTCCGGCTAATTCCTCATTATCAGCCGCCACATACATGGGTATACCCTCACCCGAATCCACTTTAAATGCATGGGGTTTACCAATCTTGGCCGGACATGTTTCAACCATATGCTTAGCCATAATCATGGCACCCACAGGTTGAGTATCCTATTGAAGATAAAAATCAAAAATTAAAACAAGTAGGAAAATATTATAGTCTGTCATGTACAACCCTTCAAAATTCTGGTCAAATGCGGACCGGAATATAGGTCTAATATAGGAGCTAGGGTCAAATGTAGACCAATGTATCCGAAAGATGCAAACTTGTTAACTTATAACTGTCATTATCTTCAGATTTTCGAAAGTTTTCGCGAGTCGAGTTGGGAGTATATCTTATAATGGAGCTATTTTGGTCAAATGAAGTCTATTAAATATGTACTAGGGTCAAATGTAGACAAATTTTGAAAAAGGTGCAAAATTTTTCACAATAACTGCCATTAACTTCAGATTCGAGACAGTTTTTGTGTTTTTGTGTGGGAGTATTTATATCTTGTATTGGAGCTATTACGACAAAATAAAGGGTCTTATATAAGAGTGAGGGTCATGGGTCAAGGGTTTTCGTAAATTGCGAGTCGAATGAATGACTTTTGGGAGTATATCTTATAATGGAGCTATTTTGGTCAAATGTAGCCTATTATATATGTGCTAGGGTTAAATGAAGACCAATTTATTAAAAAGGTGCAAATTTTTTTTTTGCATATAACTGCCATTATCTTCAGATTAACGACAGTTTTTGTAATTTCCGGCTTAAATGAGAATATATCTTGTATTGGAGCTATTATTGTCAAATACAAAATCTTATATAGGAGCTATAGGGTCAAATGTAGACCAATTTATTCAAAATATGCAAGCTTTCTTTACATAAAACTGTAATTATCTTCAGATTTATGAAAGTTTTTGTCAATTTCGATCAAATAAATGACCTTTGAGTGTATATCTTGTCAAATATAGGGTCTTATATAAGATGAGGGTCAAATGGGGACCAACTTATCCGAAAGGTGCAACCTTTTAACATTTAACTGTCATTATCTTCAGATAAACGAAGACTTCTAAGAGTATGTCTTGTATTGGAGCCATTATAGTCAAGTACATATATACATCAAAAAAGATACCCACTGTCCAAATTTTATCAAAATCGTTAGAGCCGTTTTCGAGATAGCCATTATATATATATATATATATATATATATATATATATATATATATATATACAATTATTGCTCGTTTAAGAATATAAGATATCAGACCAATATATATGCCATACATATACAGAAAACAACTTTTGGAGGTGCTGAATTTATGGAAGTGTATGGTATAAAGGTATAAAAACGAAATAATTTAAGATCAATATCGACTCACCTCTTCAGTCTTGTAGTAGTATAAGCAATTGTCTGAACGCAAAACAAACCATCTTTGTACCCATTTCTTGGTATTGGGCGAACCCTTAGCCTGGCCGCTCTGACGCCACAGGTAACCGCTATAAATAACTTGTATCGGTGGTTCTTGTTGTTCATTCATAAGAACACCCAAAGTGCGTGCCACCTCTAGTTCCAATTTTTCACAACCATCATGGGCTATTTTCACCACTTCCGTGTGATGTTTATCCAAGACTTTAACGCCATTTACCGATATTATAATATCGCCCACTTCTAGACCTGAACTTTCGGCCGGTGTATCCGGTTCTATGGCAGCCACTACTACCGGCTTAGAGCCGTGTATGCGAAAACCGAATTCTCCCGAATCACTTTTGACCACAACTGTTTTGTCGACGCCTGGAAGATAAAATTTTGATTTTATGAATAATTTTATTAAATTTTTTAAAAAAAGTTTAAGATTTAAAGCATTTGTTTTAGTTGATTAGATACCATATTCTCCTTGTGTTAATTTTGATAGCACATGACCTTCTCGGGCCCACACTAGTAACATTAACTTTAAAACTTCTTCTAGCCTTCGCCTTAGCGAATTCTGTGCCGAATTTGAGGTGATTAGCTCTAGAATTAAAAATAAAACGTAGGTCAAGATTTTTTTGTTGTTTTCTTCTTTATGTTGGCCCATTAAAGAATTTCTTCGATTTTTTTAGTTTGTTTGATTCACTTACGCACCCAACATTTTTGTTCGATTTTCACGCGATTTGTTCTAGTTACTTTAGATTCTGAGGTTGTTGTAATAGTGCCGTAATCATGTAATTCTTCTTTAGTTTTTGACTTGCGTTTTTTATAAAATTGTTTAAAAAATCTCTTATGTTTTTTGTGCACTTTTTTTGGTCTGAATTAAAACAAAAAAATTAATGTGTCTGCCTTTGGTGTCCCATGTATAAGAATGGCCGATGACAACATTTCGAATGTTTAATAGACCTTTTGAAACGTTCAGAATTCTCTATGGAAGCAAACATTTGTGCTCTTGCAACAACAATTTAATCATACGGAAAAGTCTATAAACTTTAATAGCTCGCTCGTCTTTACACTCGACTCGTTTGTTTCTCTCACTCTTTCTCTCTCTCTGGCTCTCATACACACAAATTTTGTGTATTCTTATGCGCTCAGTGTTTCATTAACATAATGTTCCAAAATTAGAAACACGCGCCAAAATACTGGGTATCTAAACCAATTTTCTAAATGCTTGAATGTGAATTATGTTCTTGCGCTTACCGAATGTGTCGTTTTTTTGACGATGATACATTTCCAAGGTACAGCGTCTCTGCACCAAACGATGTAGTATAACCTGATATTTCGAATAAAAACTTTTCTCGGAATCTGTTGAAGAACGTCTGCCTCGATTTCTTTCTGCATAAAAATTAAATATTTTTCTTAGTTACAATTATTTCAGTTTTTTTATTCACTCCTATCGCGAATCGTGTTCCCAAAACTTTTTTCTTATATGTTTTACAATCCAAAAAAAACGCTTTGGGAACACGATTCCCATGGGAGATGATATTCGCGATATGGGTGATTATTTTAAACAAACCTAAAGACTGATGATCTAGCTGAGCCCAGATATCGGAATCGGTTAAACGTGTATAGCGAGCACTTTCGTAGTGCCCTACATAAATAGTCTGATGTTTGGTTTCATTTGCAATTTCTGGCAGAATGCAAGGACTTGAGCCCGCAGGTCGTAAGTTTGGCGTATTTCTCTTATTGTTCTCTTGATTTCTTTCCTCGCTCTAGAAAATTAAAGAAAATATAAATTTTGATTAATACGAATGTAGAGAACACAATGTCAAAGTACACCTGGTACTTGTCAAAGTACATACATACATAATTCCCACGACATTCTAATTGGAATAAGATGTACTTCTCTATTTTTAGACTTATTAAAAGGACCTACGTTTAAACTCCGGCTCCGAACGGCAAATGCATTAGTTAGAAAAGTTCTACATAGCCTAATACTCAATAACCAGTGGCTAAACCGCTTTTTTGAAAATTTGTAATTTTCAAGTGGGATCGAACATGGGACCTCTGTTATGCTAGGCGAATGACTAACCTGTTATACCACGGCGGTTGCCAAAGTACGGATCAGTAATATATCTGGGCTTTATTAGAAAAAGTATGGTTAACATGCGTCTCTTAAGTAAATAGATCGACTTAAATGAGTTCTTTATCAAAGATATTTGGAAGGAATTTCTGTCGATCTGTTTTTTTTTCTTTTGTATTGGACCAACACTCAGGGGATGACCCCTACATATGCATTGGTATGGGACTAGAAAAAAATATTTGTGGATATTCGATTTGAACCTTTGAATATCATAATTAGCGGGGAAGACTGACGAAGGAAGTTTATTTCCCATTAGCGCTGTTCAGCTAAAAAAAGAGTTTTCTCTATAGTGCTTCAAAGGGATGAGCCCTTGTTGAATCGCATGTACTACGAAGAAAATTCTTTTGATCATATGCCACTATAGTTGCGATAAAACAGTGAAACGCAACCCACATTACGACTATGGTCCAATGAATCAATAGAGTTGGCAACCCTACTGTCACCGATAAGCACGGGTCGGCGCAAAGAGAACAAAACAAAAAAATAGTTGGCAGAGTTGCCGTATTTTCATACTTCTCCATTTTATTTAAATATTTTTATCAAAAATTTTTCTATAGAAAATTTTTTTATCAAAAATTTTTCTATAGAAAATTTTTTTATCAAAAATTTTTCTATAGAAAATTTTTTTATCAAAAATTTTTCTATAGAAAATTTTTTTATCAAAAATTTTTCTATAGAAAATTTTTTTATCAAAATCTTTTCTAAAGAAAATTTTTTATGAAAAACTTTTCTATAGAAAATTTTTTAACAAAAATTCTTCTATAGAAAATTTTTTTATCAAAAATTTTTCTATAGAAAATTTTTTTATCAAAAATGTTTCTATAGAAAATTTTTTTCAAAAATTTTTCTCTAGGAATTTGGTTTCTCCGCAAACATTTTTTGGCCTTTTATCAATAAATTGGTCTGTTACATTAATAAATAAATGTAACATATTTGGGATTAAATGCGAATACTCCTCTTTTTGAAAAAAATTTTTTTATCAAAAATTTTTCTATGGAAAATTTTTTTAACAAAAATTTTTCTATAGAAAATTTTTTGAAAAAAAAAAATTGTATAGAAAATGTTTTTATCAAAAATTTTTCTATAGATAATTTTTTTATCTAAAATTTTTCTATAGAGCATTTTTTGATCAAAAATTTTTCTATAGATAATTTTTTTATCAAAAATTTTTCTATAGAATTTTTGTTATTAAAATATTTTTGTAGAAAATTTTTACAGAAAAATATTTTTAAAGAAAAATTTTCTGTAAAATATAATTTTATCGAACAATTTTCCAAAAAAAATATTTTTATTAAAAATTAAAAAAAAATTTGGATCGAAAATATCTAGAAAACTAAAATATCTAACCAAAATTGTTTAATATTAGAATTTATTTCTGTCTTGAAAATATTCCCAATATTTATAAAATTATTCCCAGTATTTACAAAAATAATAGTATCGTGGCAACAATGTTCGAGAATATATTTCGTTGTTCTTTCGAACCATATTTTTTGTTGTTATAAATTGGATTTTTATTTGTTTCTTGCCTATTTTCTTTTTGTCTTTTCTTTAACAAAGCGGCAACAACCAACTCTGTTAACACCCAAATTCCAACTGAATGATTTTCATACTCATTTTCACGAGTTTTATTAATGATCGTGGTATTTACGAAAATTGAAAAAATTCATCGGCTACTGATGGTATGGGCTGCCTGTGCCTGCCGATAAACACCTCTTACATGTTCGAGAAGCTCCAAAATAGACTTTGAAGAACCGGCCCATACATGAGAGTTATATTCCATTTTCGGTCGAATAAAAGTGGTGAGATAAGTATGTCTTACACCACATTAGGAAGCCGAAGCACTTAAATGCTTTTTTCGACACTTGAAAAACATGTTTAGTCCAATGGACCTCACACTGAGTTTCAGATTCCTCAATATTTATACCATCAATAATTACAGAAGATGTAACAGGTCTGTATCGCGTTTGTGTTTTAACACACAACATTGGGCCTTTCGAGCTTTAAAATCGACCCTATTCAAGCTATTCCAATTGGATATGGTAGATAGGTTGGAATTAAGCGTATCATTCATGAGTTGCTTCTTGGAATTGATCTCCAACATGCTTGGCCTACAGTTGAGTGAATACGAATGACAAATGTTGCTATCATCTGCAAAAGAGTAAATAGGATTGAAAGTTTGACATAGAATTAATCCCGAATTTATCTTAAACTTGTCGGACTTTGTCCCATCTACAACAACTCTTATAGTGCGATCTCTGAGAAAGCTCGATTTAAACCGAGAGAAATTGTTACCTACACCAAAAGCAATAAGTTTTGTGAAAAGTGCTCCATGCCACAAGCTACCGAACGCCTTAGAAATATCGAGAGCTATAACTTCACTTTCATCAAAATTATGAATAAATGCTAATACATCACCCGGCCCCTAAGAAATTCCCAATGTTCAGTCCACGAAAGCTTTTTTTCCTAACAATTTTCTTATCTTACAGTTCCTAATAATATAATAATTTAATAAAATTTTATTCCAAATAATAGCTCTTACCTTTGCTCGAATATTCTCCTTTCGACTCTTATAATGCCGGCCCCTTTCATTGTGATAACGCTCTTCGGACCTAAAACGTTTATCCATTTTCTTGTAAAGTCTTTGTGGTGTCTTGCTGGTGACAGGCGAATCAGCAAAATCGGACGGTGGCTTAACAATATCCGGTTCGTTGTCTATATAAGGTAATGATTCTACCGAATCGCCACACACCACGCTCGGCTCCTCCACCTCTTTGCCACAATGCGAACAGTGACCGCTATGGGGTTCATTGTGATTGCCATCAGCTTCGCTGTAGAACACAGAATCGGAACCCGGTGAGACAGAGCGATTTAGAGACTCTATGGATTTGGCTTTTAATTGACAGGTTTCCGAGGCTGATTTAACATGACTGGGAGCCAGATTAGAGGCATGTTTCATGGCGGCTACAACAGCTGGTTCTTTAGTCTTACTACTTATGATTGTATCCACTTCAGTTTTCGGTTGATAGGATGTCGGAGCTTTGCTGGATATTGAAGTTGATGTTGGTGCACTAACATCTAAAAGCTTCTCTGTGTAACCCTGGGGCGAAGGACTAGCTGCATTTGGTTTACGTTGCTGTTTGCTAGAGCTTTCATCTCGCGATGAACGTCTTAGTTGACGACGTATTTTAGGACGGAAACGTTTAATTTTTATCGGGCTAGTCGCCTCAGCCAAGGCATTGGAGCTGGCCTTTTGTCTTTCAGGTGATTTCTTTAGTTGTTCTCTCTTAATAGGACTGGTCAGGGCACGCATATTTTCCTTTTCTATATCAATTTTCATGGAGGTTTTTCGACGTTTACGATCTTCTTCCTGTCGATGTCGGCGAGATTTGATTTTTTGATATTCATCATCATGAGGACTTTCATAATAGCCCGAGGAAGAGTAGCGCATTTCACTTTTTTCATCATCGGAAACAGATTCCATTTTAATGCGCACTTGCTCTGAAGCTTTTTGCAGCAAAGGAGATGTGCTTGTTTTCTTTTCGGTCTCTGGTGTTTTACCCTCACCATCCACATTATAGCTGCCCGAGGAAGTACTGCTTACCGAATGGGTGGGTGATTTTTTAGGAACATCAACTGGCGTTAAAGGTAAAATTAAATTCAATTCCATTCTGGATTTAGAACCACGTCTGGAGTCCTCTGCCAGCATATCTTCTGTCAAAATTTCAGCTTTGGAGGAGTACAAGGAAGAGGCGCTTTCAAACGAAGATTCGCCATGACTTTTATCCATTTGAGAGCTTTGTGTAGAAGCTATATAGAATTAAATATAATATTTTAGCATTAGCAAAAAATCTCGGGATTTTGAGTTTATAAAACATTTATCTAGGCCTTGTAAACAAAAAGACATTCCAAGCTAAGCGTGTGGCTTTTCGAACCAAAAGCTTC
The DNA here is from genome assembly GCA_933228675.1 of Stomorhina lunata. Taxonomy (NCBI): domain Eukaryota; kingdom Metazoa; phylum Arthropoda; class Insecta; order Diptera; family Rhiniidae; genus Stomorhina; species Stomorhina lunata. The sequence continues at coordinate 135,359,076 of OW121741.1, read as the reverse complement.
ATCTTACAACAAGCAACAACATCAATTACCATCTATTATGGTCAAAAAACAAAAGATTCTTATAAAAGATCAAATAAAAAAAACATACACGAGGCAGTCCAATTATTTAAAGAAAAATGGACTACTTTTTAAATAAAAACACATAAAAATTCCAGGACTATAATTTAAATTAAAATCTAAATATTTTGAATTGGGATTGTCATTCTCTTGATTTGAGTCAAAAGGTCATCAATCCCTGGGGAATTTCACATTTACACAAACGACATTGATCTAGATTTTTATAGATATATCTACGATTAGGTTTTTTTTTTTATATGTATCATTGGCGAGCCATAAACTATACGTGCTCTAGTTTGAATTTTGACATTAACGATTATTAGGATTCAATAAAAATGATTGTCTTGTATTCAAACCTGGTACTTGTGTAGTTGATGATGAGCTTGTCGTGGTAGTGGTTGTGGTTAAGGTTGTCCTCATACCTGGCGTACGCCTAGACGTATCAGTACAAGTGCCATATTCCTCTGTATTAGTATTGGTACTGCACTCAGAATTGTCTGCATTGCCGGCTAAGCTTTTGGGTATATCGGTAATGGAGGATAGACCCAGGGAAATTTCGGATAGTCTGTAATTCAGTAACAAAAATTAAATAAGATTTTCATTGAGAATGAAATTATTTCCCACCTTCTTTGCTCTTTCTGGGGTGTTGCTATAATACTTCTCCTGGGAGAAGCTACCAAAGTTTTGCTTCCAGGCCGGCCCAAAGTAGAGCTCTTGCCGATTGAAGGTGTTATCTCTATGGAAGGCGAAATCAATTTCAGCTGTGGTGTATTATACATTTTTGGTTCTTTTTCGCTTTGAGGCGTCACTGGCGAACGTGATTTCATACTTAAGGAAGCCTGACTATAAGTGGGACTCTGATCGGTAAACTGCTCCTCAAGATCCAAAGCATCTGTATCTACTGAACTTCTTTGTTGATGCTGCAATAGCAGATTTTTACGTTTGGTAGAGGGCGTTAATAGAAGATTTGAATTATATGAAGCCTCTGATCTTTGCTCTGCCGTTAACACAGTAACCTCAGATTCATTCCAATGACCATCTGAATGATCTCTTGTAACATCATTGGCTAATGAATCCGAAGACGGATAGGTAGAGGCATGACCTATAGGCTCTTCTCTTAAAGGACTTGGTGGAGCAGAAATGCCCGAGCATATGCCCTCTTTTTCCTCCTGTTCACTGCACTCCGCCTCCTGGACATCTGGTATTTTACAGGTGCAGGTTTGTATATTTTCATACACCGGATCTCCTTGTTGTTCATCCTCACTATGATCACTCTCAATTGAAAGAGAATCTAAAAGTTCTCTGGGCTCATAATAGGGTTCTGGCTCTGGTGCCTTATCCACTTTCTTTATAAACTTTTTGTTAAAATGTTTAATGGGGAAATCGGATTTGACATAGGGCTTAAAATCTATAATAATTTCCTTTTCATCAGACATATCATCTCTAAATAGCTTACGCGAACCCTTAGCCGAAGCATAATCCAAATCTACTAGTTTTTCCTGTTTAACATAAACCGGCATGGATTGACGTCTGATATCATCCCGACGAAAGGGTGTCTCATTTTGAGGCTCCATTGTCACCAGCATAGATTTGCGACGATTAGTATCTGTATATTCCTTAGGAAAGGTTTGTGTCGTATCCAGAGAATCATCCTCATCATCATTGTGACAGTATTCTTGAGGGGGCGGCAATAGATCTGAGGTAAAATCAGAAGAACCATTGGCCATTAGCTCAGAACATTCGGTTATATGCTTGCAAACATCCTGAACATTATGCATGTCTCTTCGGGGCAAACTATGAAAGTCCGTATCTAAACGAAAACCACAAGTTCTACGAGGCAAACTATTGCTTTCATAGGAGAAAGAATCTTCTTTTTGCATTGACATTAACTCCCTCTTAGGCGGTTGATAATACAATTCATGGTTGGTATCATATTCCAATGGAGGCGGTGGTTGGTAGTAGTTAAAATTACTCTCCAAGGGAGATTTCGGCGGTTCTTCTGATTGTGTACGATGTAGAGCTTCATGCTCGGCCATGCCTGGCTCCAGACTATTATCCTTCTGACGATTATCATAGGGTATTTGAGACAAACTCTTGGCCAAAGCTTTGCCATTTTGCATGCCATTTGTTTGGGCTCCCTGCGATACTACCTTAACACGATGTATGGTTCGGGGACTTAAAGCCAAATTTTGCTCAAACTCACTTTTTCTGACATCAGTTTGTGTGGCCTGAGTCTTCATGGCATTGCGAAATTTCTTTTCGACTACTATAACCTCGGGACTGGGAGGCGGCAAGGCCGTTACCACAGGTCCCATACTCATTGACATATCCTCCATTATGGGTATGGCAGCCATAAGTGTGGTGGTAGGCTGTTGCGTCTGTACATGCTGTTCTGTAACATAAGTCGGTACATAGGTGGGTTGCATGTGTCCCATGTGATGCTGATGCGTATGGCCCAACTGATGAACAGGAACTGTAGCCTGAGGCAGCATATGTATGGTGGATGTGGAGCCCATAATGGCAGTGATAGGTGGTCCACATATGGGTAGCGTTTCATAATAGGAACCAGTTGGGCCAACAGGTTTCTTGCCGCCAATCAAACGCTCTTGAGATTGGGCCGCTTTCATGCGTCCCGAAGAACGAAAACCCATATTGAAGTCATCGAAAGAGGTGAGCGTATGAGAACGGGCAAAGCTCACGTGTTTGGTTCTGCTAAAAAATAAAATAAATTTATTTATATTTTTAAGTTCCTAATATGTAAATGGTATTAATATAACCTTGGTGTTGTGGGTGGTCCACCATGTTGTTGCAAGCCTGTATTTACTCCAATATGAGAAGGGCAGTGATAAGAGCTATGAATAAAGAAAGACTTGATTTATTTAAATATTTTAGACAAACAGCAGTTGTTTCGGACTGTGCAACTAAAGTTAATATTTTGTTAAATATCGGATCCGATCGGTAGAAGTTTTAGTTATGTTTACTTCATCTCTAATCATATAAACGTAACCATTGAATTCCCAAATGAATATTAAACACAACGAAATCAATGAGGCCATCAATAGACCAACTTCCAAAATCCAAAACTTTCGATCAATAAATAGTATTAATAAGAAGAACTTCGATTAATAGAAAATAAGTATCAAGAGAAGAATTGGACAGAATGACTTTCTATCTCTCGAAGACGTTACTGTTGTCTTAAATCATGTAAATAACTTTTAAATATAAAGATAATACAATCTAGAGGATTTGAATAATACCATACCATACCGATAACTAAGTATAATAATACCATACCATACAGATTACTAAGTATAACACATCAAATTATGACTGGGTTCGAGCCCTAGTCATGACAACATCTATTTCTATAGGAATTTTTCTATAAGAATAATTTCATCAAAATTTTTCTATAAGAAAAATTCAATCAACATTTTTTTTTTATAAAAAAAATTCATCAACATTTTCCTATAAGAATAATATCATCAACATTTTTCTATAAAAAAAATTTCATCAAAATTTTTTTGTAAGAAAAATTTCATAAAAATTTTTCTATAAGAAAAATTTCATCAAAATTTTTCTAAAGAAAAATTTCATCAAAATTTTTGTATAAGAAAAATTTCATCAAAATTTTTCTATAAGAAAAATTTCATCAAAATTTTTCTATAAGAAAAATTTCATCAAAATTTTTCTATAAGAAAAATTTCATCAAAATTTTTCTATAAGAAAAATTTCATCAAAATTTTTCTATAAGAAAAATTTAATCAACATTTTCCTATAAAAATAATATCATCAAAATTTTTCTATAAGAAAAATTTCATCAACATTTTCCTATAAGAAAAATTTCATCAAAATTTTTCCGTATGAAAAGTTTTATAAAAATTTTTCCATAAGAAAAATTTTATAAAAATTTTTCTATAAGAAAAATTTTATAAAAATTTTTATATAAGAAAAATTTTATAAAAATTTTTATATAAGAAAACATTCATCAAAATTATTATATAACAAACATTTTTATCAAAATTTTTCTATAAGAAAAATTTCATCAAAATTTTTCTATAAGAAAAATTTCATCAAAATTTTTCTATAAGAAAAATTTCATCAAAATTTTTCTATAAGAAAATTGTCATCAAAATTTTTCTATAAGAAAAATTTCATCAAAATTTTTCTATAAGAAAAATTTCATCAAAATTTTTCTATAAGAAAAATTTCATCAAAATTTTTCTTTAAGAAAAATTTCATCAAAATTTTTCTATAAGAAAAATTTCATCAAAATTTTTCCGTATGAAAAATTTTATAAAAATTTTTCTATAAGAAAAATTTTATAAATTTTTTAAGAAAAATTTCATCAAAATTTTTCCGTATGAAAAATTTTATAAAAATTTTTCTATAAGAAAAATTTTATAAAAATTTTTATATAAGAAAACATTCATCAAAATTATTATATAACAAAAATTTTATCAAAATTTTTCCATAAGAAAAATTTCATCAAAATTTTGCTATAAGAAAAATTCCATCAAAATTTTTCTATAAGAAAAATTTCATCAAAATTTTTCTATTAGAAAAATTTCATCAAAATTTTTCTATAAGAAAAATTTCATCAAAATTTTTCTATAAGAAAAATTTCATCAAAATTTTTCTATAAGAAAAATTTCATCAAAATTTTTCTATAAGAAAAATTTTATCAAAATTTTTCTATAAGAAAAATTTCATCAAAATTTTTCTTTCAAAAAAAAATTTCATCAAAATTTTTCTATAAGAAAAATTTCATCAAAATTTTTCTATAAGAAAAATTTCATCAAAATTTTTCTATAAGAAAAATTTCATCAAAATTTTCTATAAGAAAAAATTTATCAAAATTTTTCTATAAGAAAAATTTCATCAAAATTTTTCTTTAAGAAAAATTTCATAAAAATTTTTCTATAAGAAAAATTTCATCAAAATTTTTCTATAAGAAAAATTTCATCAAAATTTTTCTATAAGAAAAATTTCATCAAAATTTTTCTATAAGAAAAATTTCATCAAAATTTTTCTATAAGAAAAATTTCATCAAAATTTTTCTATAAGAAAAATTTCATCAAAATTTTTCTATAAGAAAAATTTCATCTAAATTTTTCTATAAGAAAAATTTCATCAAAATTTTTCTATAAGAAAAATTTCATAAAAATTTTTCTATAAGAAAAATTTCATCAAAATTTTTCTATAAGAAAAATTTCATAAAAATTTTTCAATAAGAAAAATTTCATCACAATTTTTCTATAAGAAAAATTTCATAAAAATTTTTCAATAAGAAAAATTTTATCAAAATTTTTCTATAAGAAAAATTTCATCACAATTTTTCTATAAGAAAAATTTCATCAAAATTTTTCTATAAGAAAAATTTCATCATTTTTCTATAAGAAAAATTTCATCTAAATTTTTCTATAAGAAAAATTTCATCTAAATTTTTCTATAAGAAAAATTTCATCAAAATTTTTCTATAAGAAAAATTTCATCTAAATTTTTCTATAAGAAAAATTTCATCAAAATTTTTCTATAAGAAAAATTTCATCAAAATTTTTCTATAAGAAAAGTTTCATCAAAATTTTTCTATAAGAAAAGTTTCATCAAAATTTTTCTATAAGAAAAATTTCATCAAAATTTTTCTATAAGAAAAATTTCATCAAAATTTTTCTATAAGAAAAATTTCATCAAAATTTTTCTATAAGAAAAATTTCATCAAAATTTTTCTATAAGAAAAATTTCATCAAAATTTTTCTATAAGAAAAATTTCATCAAAATTTTTCTATAAGAAAAATTTCATCAAAATTTTTCTATAAGAAAAATTTCATCGAAATTTTTCTATAAGAAAAATATCATCAAAATTTTCCTATAAAAAATATTTCATAAAAATTTTTCTACAAGAAAAATTTCATCAAAATTTTTCTATAAGAAAATTTTCATCACAATTTTTCTATAAGAAAAATTTCATCAAAATTTTTCTATAAGAAAAATTTCATCAAAATTTTTCTATAAGAAAAATTTCATCAAAATTTTTCTATAAGAAAATTTTCATCAAAATTTTTCTATAAGAAAAATTTCATCAAAATTTTTCTATAAGAAAAATTTCATCTAAATTTTTCTATAAGAAAAATTTCATCAAAATTTTTCTATAAGAAAAATTTCATCAAAATTTTTCTATAAGAAAAATTTCATCAAAATTTTTCTATAAGAAAAATTTCATCAAAATTTTTCTATAAGAAAAGTTTCACTAAAATTTTTTTATAAGAAAACTTTTATAAAAATATTTCTATTAAAAGAATTACATCAAAATTTCTCTATAAAAAAAATTTCATCAAAATTTTTCTATAAGAAAAATTTCATCAAAATTTTTCTGTAAGAAAAATTTCATCAAAATTTTTCTATAAGAAAAATTTCATCAAAATTTTTCTGTAAGAAAAATTTCATCAAAATTTTTCTATAAGAAAAATTTCATCAAAATTTTTCTATAAGAAAAATTTCATCGAAATTTTTCTATAAGAAAAATATCATCAAAATTTTCCTATAAAAAATATTTCATAAAAATTTTTCTACAAGAAAAATTTCATCAAAATTTTTCTATAAGAAAATTTTCATCACAATTTTTCTATAAGAAAAATTTCATCAAAATTTTTCTATAAGAAAAATTTCATCAAAATTTTTCTATAAGAAAAATTTCATCAAAATTTTTCTATAAGAAAAGTTTCACTAAAAATTTTTTATAAGAAAACTCTTATTAAAATATTTCTATTAAAAGAATTACATCAAAATTTCTCTATAAAAAAAATTTCATCAAAATTTTTCTATAAGAAAAATTTCATCAAAATTTTGCTATAAGAAAAATTCCATCAAAATTTTTCTATAAAAAAAATTTCATCAAAATTTTTCTATAAGAAAAATTTCATCAAAATTTTTCTATTAGAAAAATTTCATCAAAATTTTTCTATAAGAAAAATTTCATCAAAATTTTTCTATAAGAAAAATTTCATCAAAATTTTTCTATAAGAAGAATTTAATCAAAATTTTTCTATAAGAAAAATCAAAATTTTTCTATAAGAAAAGTTCCATTAAAATTTGTTTATAAAAATAATTTCATCGAAATTTTTCTATACGAAAAATTTCATCATCATATAAATTTTTCTATAAGAATAATTTTATCAAAATTTTTCTATAAGAAAAATTTTATAAAAATTGTTCTATAAGAAAATTTTATCAAAATTTTTCTATAAGAAAAATTTTATCTCTAAGCAAAAGCTCAAGTCACCTTCAAGAAAATACTAGCGCTGTCACTGTTGAATCTCTGGCAGCTAGGCTGGAAATCAATATTTCCTAGATAAAGATTATGCCTGGAGGCTATAGCGCAAAACCGTCGGCACACATCAACGAGGTTGTTGGATGTGTAGGTACCTTTAATTATCTTGGTAATTTGGTATCTACAAAAAGTGGTGTCGACGAGGATATTGGATCGCGTATTAATAATTCAAAATCTGCATTCGGCATTCTCCGAGCTATTTGGAAATCTGGTAAAATATCAACAAATATATAACTCGAATGTCAAGTCCATCTTTTATTACGGTTGCGAAACTTGGGAACGCATAAGTGCCATGCAAGCAAATGCTTGCGGCAAATCTTTAATATATGGTGGCCGAATCGCATAAGAAATTAAGATCTTCTAAATTCTACAAACCAAATCCCTGGAGATAACTTACCCTTTATCGTTAATATAACTAATTGTGTCATAATTGTTATAGACATTCTGTTGCTGCTGATGTTGTTGTTGTTGCTGATCCATCCATGGGCCTTGACGATTATCGGTGGAAGCATCTACCATTTTGGAGGTGCTTAAAATAGAGGCTGGCTGCCTACGAAAATAGGAACTGTCCATATCCATGTTCTCAGTGGCCGATGCACTTGGAGGATATTGTTGATTATAGCGTGAATATTTATAAAAGGGAGTATAAGGAGCCAAATTTTCATCAGAAGGTACACGTCTACCAACACAACCACCCAACAAAGACTGAGGAGCACTGCGACGAGAGAGACAACCAAAAAATTTCTCACGTCTAGAGCGTTCAATGGTATTGACTTGGCGGTCGGTTAGGCAATACTGAAATGAAAAAAGTGTTTCAAAATTCTTTAATTTAAAAGTTCAGAAGAACCCACCTGTTCCCTTATATCTCCTTTGGAATACTGTGAGGGCTTTGGATAGAGTTCTGTGGAAGAGGTATGTCTTAATCTTCTGCGATGCGTATTTTCATCTTCTGAATCATAGTTGCGTTCAGACTGGCTGGTATATGTGGGCTTGGCATGAGAATCTATAGTACCCATTGAGACTGCATGGTGTAGACCTGGAAAATGCAATAAACTGTATCAAGAAATGTTGCGACATTAATTAAATATGTAAATTATATTTAAAAGATATAAGAAAAACTTAAATTGCTCTAAAAAGAATTATAAGAATTAAATGCTCCTGCAGGAATTCAAATAATGCTCCAAATCCCATTAAGCACAACATTAAGAATTCCTTGCAACAGAAAATCATTTATGCGTCATATGATGTGGAGCCTAGTTAGTAGTTTTTTAATCTTATTTACTTTTCCAATTATGTACTCGTGTATGAAAGTGTGTTGGCTTTTAGTGCTGCTGCTGATGCTCATAAATAGTAGTAACTTTATTTTAAAAACATTCAATATTGAAATTAAAATGTCTGCATGTAGGCACAAATTCTGTTTGGCGTTGAAAACTTACCAAAACCAACATATCCCTGTTTTTCTTCCTTCAATTCCAACTTAATAAATATCTCATTTCCATCTTCATATCCTGCTTAGTCCCATATAAATTAACCTAACAAACACACAAACATTTCTATGTCGCAACTCGCACAAAAACTGCTTAAATGTGAAACTACAAAGTGAATGAAGGGTAGAGTAGCTCTGCAGCAGAAATGCCTAAAAGGGTACATCGTTGTCGTTTTTCGTTTGTCAGAACTGTGCAATTATTTACAATTACTTAAAATTCCATGCCACAACTAAATGTACGAAGTGTATAGATACTCATGTTACATACAACAAATTTTTGTAACTACAGCATATATTAGGGCGGGTCATTTTTACTTTTCTCTTATCGTCTTGTTATATAGAAAACATGTTTCCCTCGCACATTAATAACATTATAACGCGGATTGGTCCAAAAGCAAATCTAAAAACAAGTAAGAAAAGCTATAGTCGGTCAAGCCCAACTTTTACCCTTCACCACTAAGGTCAAATATGGACCAACAATTAATCAAGTTCTCCTTAGGTCTTAGTTAGAGACATGTATACATATGCCATGTGCTATTTTTCAAAATTTCGAGATTTATGTGATTTCCGGTTAAGAGCCTGATATGGGAGCTAGGTCAATTGTGGACCGATTGCTACCAAATTTTATTATTGGTTTATATTCGCAAAATATTTATCTGTGCAAAGTTTTAGTAATCAAGTGCATTTATCTTTAGAGTTATAGACGTTTTTGTGCTTTTATGTGTATATAAACGTCTTTTGAGAATGTGTCTTGTATGGAAGGTATGGTCAAATATGGGCCGATTCTTACAAAATTAGGTACACTGATTAAGGTTATCATAAGCAATATTTGTGCTGAATATTATTAAAATACAACTAAATTTGTGGCTGCAAAGGACCAATAACTCTATTTGGGGAAGGCATCTCTATGGGAGGTACCCGGAATGGTAGTCCGATTTGGAACGTGTGCAGGTTATACGAAATTAGAACAGTTTAGGCGTAAAATGTCGCGTTATAAAATTGACTTGTTTTCGGTGTAAAAAGCAAGATGAACAATTAGAGGTACGGAATGAAAAAAACATGTTTCTTTATTCGGGTCTTCCGGATGGCGATGAGCATATTAGGAGTGTAGGCTTTCGAAAAGTATAGCTAAGGACATGATAGCATGATATCCTATCAGTGAGAGGCTAATGACAATCAGACTTAAGACAAAAGCTTCTAATTTGTCTACACTCCAACTAGAATTCATTCTGATAACGTTTGCGCAAACTAACCTTTTCCTTCGAAACTAGTTTTTAAGAAGGGTCCTTAGCAAAGAACATAAGATCTTAACAGAAGAGGTAAAATAAAAGCCGAAATGATTTCAGATTTAATGAATTCAAAAAAATATTTTTAAATATAAGTAGTTGGGACATCTTACCCAACTACCTATAAACAAAAGTGATATATAACGACCGTCTCTTGATCTAACGGCAACAAAAGCGCTGCAAAAGCCAATGGTCTTACTAGCAGAAAGAGCTTTCAAAATGGACTGAGGTATTTCTGAAAATTTGGATTTAATGCAGACAAAGTTTCCGAAATCAAAGAAAGGTGTTTCTGGAAAACAGGATGCCCTTTACGATAAAATATTACAAAAGCTACTGGTTCGTAAAAGACTTAAAGTTAGTGGTTCAAAACTCTTTGAGGTTTTAAAAGACAAACGATCATCAACATTTTAAAGAACAAGGGAAGACGCAATGTCTTTGGTGTACCTAAATGTATTGGTTACACTTACGAAAAGAGGTTTCGAAATAGACTAGAGGGATTTTTAAAAATTTAGGATTGCAAGCAAAAGAAGTTTCTGAAATCGGCGATAGGTGTTTTTGAAAAACGGGATGCAACTTCCGATAAAAGATCTCGAAAGCCACTGACACATAAAGGCTTAAAGGTAGTGGTTCAAAAGTCTTTGTCTATCACCAACAGAGGAGAGGCAGATGCGCCAATTGGAAGCTCAATGACTTTAGGGAAAGACTCTATAATATAAAGAGTCTGTCAAAAGTGAAATAAAAGAACAATGAAAAATTCATAAACAAACAAATATACATTTCATGAGCACGTGTGTGTGCCATAGCTTACTCTCATTGGGTAATGGTCTCCATTAGTTGTTGCGGAATAAAAGTAAAAGCGGTGTGCTCTCTTTTTTATGGAATTTTCCAAAACGACCACCCGACATATCAATACATGGAAGTTCAAAATCTTTGCTGCACTCTATTTTTATTTGATTTTTCAAAACGACCATACGGCAAATCAATGTATGAATATGCAACATCTTTTTTGCACTCCCTTTTCATGGGATTTTCCGTAAAGACCATACCGCAAATCAATATATGGAAGTGCAATATCTTTGTTGCTTTGGTGAATTCTTAAGTCCTCATAAAGATGGCGATTAGAGGCACTCGATACCACTATTGCCTATGAGCGGTTGCTCGAGCTGGTCCGTTTTGCTTTGAATGACTCGCTGCAAGTCCCATGTCTTAAGGCAAGCAAACATCGCAGTGGTGTTCTTACTTACTTAAATGGCCTATATTTACAACCTGTTAAATCCAAAGGCGGAGCATATTTTAGAATTCCATGCGTTTTGATCTTGTTATCATATTCTTAAACTTCGTAGGTCAAGCTTTGAAAGATTTTCCTCTACTTGATCTTTTCGTGGAAGTTTCGACCGACCTCTTCTAACATTAGGGGACCGTTTTTATTGTAATTTTAGCTCTTTCATAGTAATTGTTTATTCCAGGAGTGGATTACTAGTCCGATGTCCTATAAGAGAACTTGCAGCACACTTTAGCTTTCTATATCAAGTGGTGTTAAAGTAGTTCCCCCGGTATTACCACGAGGAGGTCCGTATAAACAATTGAGATAAAGGTGATCGCAGGAGCTAAAAAATCTCGGGAGACGCTTTAAGGAGTTTGATAACAAGGCTAAGTCCACAACAATCAGTAAGAAATAAGGTTCTACTACAAAAATCTACATCTAATTAAGGAAGTACCAGTTTAGCTGAGATGTAATAGGCTTACAACAAGGGTAATAAATCCGAAATATATCAAACCTGGATTAGCGGAAGTAAAAAATGCGGAAGTTTGAATTGTAGAGCATAAAACTTTGCAAGGCTTAACTATCTGGCAAATTTCAGATAACCTAGAATCTTTTCAATATGCCATTCTAATCAACCAGACAGATGGCCTCATTCAGATAGAAAAAAATCAAAACTTCTCAGGACACTGTCTAATTAATGGGTGTTTTTTTTAGTGGTATAGAACTTCGAATTGAAATAAAACACAAGAAAATCGTTTTAATGTCCATCAATTTGGCTTTATTGGAAGGATAATTGTATGCCATTAATGTTTAAATATGATTTCGGGCATGTGGCCGCCTCGGCTGGCTCGAATAAAGCCAATTCTACAGGTCCAATTTTCAACTACTTTTTCGAGCATATGGGGCCGTATGTTGGCAATAACGCCACGAATGTTGGCTTCCAAGTCCCCTAACGTTTCTGGTTTGTTGGCGTAGACGAGCGACTTCACATATCCCCAAAGAAAATAATCCAGTGGTGTCAAATAACACGATCTTGGTGGCCAATTGATAGGTCCATTCCGCGAAATTATGCGCTCATCGAATGTTTCCTTTAATAAATCAATTGTGACGTGCGTTGTATGGCTTGTAGCGCCGTCTTGTTGGAACCACAACTCATCCACATTCATGCCATCCAATTGGGGAACAAAATAGTCGGTTATTATGGCTCTATACCGGTCTCCATTTATGGTAACTGACTCTCCAGCATTATTTCGGAAGAAGTATGGCCCAATGACTCCACCAGCCCATAGAGCACACCAAACAGTCAGTTTTTGTGGATGTAATGGCGTCTCAAGGGTCTCATGTGGATTCTCTTCACTCCAAATGCGGCAATTTTGCTTCAACCAAAATTCAAATTCAACCAAAAATGAGCCTCATCACTGAACAAAATTTTGCGATGAAAATCAGCATCGAGATCAATTTCATTTTCGGCCCATACACCAAAATCACGACGCATTGCATGATCTCGCGGCTTTAATTCTTGCACAAGCTGGATCTTGTAAGGTCGCAAGCCAAGATCTTTGCGCAAAATCTTCCATAAAGTTGATGGACAAAGATCCAATTGCTGTGCACGGTGGCGAATCGATTCATTCGGGTCCTCTTCAACACTTTGCTCTACAGCGGCAATTGTTTCTTCGGTGCGCACTGTTCGACGTCGCTGCGGATGCGTATTATCACATAGAGTAAAACGTTCCATGGTTAACCGAATTAATTGCTCTGATGGACGATTATGTCGACCATAAAATGGACGTAGCTTGCGGTAAACTTCGCGAACTGAACCATTATTTTCGAAATAAATTTGTACGATTTGCAAGCGTTGTTCTTTTGTCAACCTGTTCATGATGAAATGGCAAACCAAACTAAATATTAATCACTTGACAGCTGACAAAATGGCCGCCAGTTAAAAAAATGATGCCAACTTAAAGTTCTATACCTCAATAAAAAACACCCGATATAAGACATGCGGTTAATCTAAATATTTACAACCAAGTGACTTTTGCAGAAGCTTTGGTATTGAGGTGGAGTAGCCTCTAAAACGCTTTTTTAATTCAAGAATCCCTAGCTGTGACATCCATTGCTTGACTCCTTGATAAAACAACGGATTTCATTGGCCTAACCTAACATTTAACCTAAAAATTAAAAAAATACCCTACCCTAATGTACAACATTTACACTGTACAATGTTTAAGTATGTATTTATGCTAAAATTATAAATTTATAAATGAATGAAAAATAAGAACAAACTGCAGAACAGAGCAAGGAGTAAGTACAAGAACAAGAGTATGTAATTTCCAGTAAAAAGATGCTGTTTTTGCTGCTGCAGCAAAAATAAAATAAGAAAAAAGCTTAACATTACACACAACTACACACATACACTCACACGGCAGCAGAAAGGAAACAAAACACTACAAATGGGTTTCCGTTTTTTTTTTCCTCACATTCAGGCACACAAAAAGTAGCAAATACACAAATATTCACACACGTGTAAACATCAACAATTGTATGGTTAACATATACATGCATACAAATGTTTAACATTAACATAAATACGTAAATGTATGAAATGGCAACAACAAATACAAATAAATAGCAACAAACTACAACAGCCTGGATGTTAACTTTTCTGTTCATAATCAAATTATTTGCCTTATAAATCAAGCATTTCTAATTTTAGCGCTATTTTTCAAACCATTTGATACAAATACACTGAAAATAAATTCTTAAAGCCTGCTCATAGTTTAAATGCAACTTTTATTTAAGGCGTAAAAAAGTTTTATACTAACTTTTTATGCTTAAGTGTTTAATGGATTTTATTTAGATCTTACAATCTTACAGATTTATTACCCTATTTAAATAGTTTTTGTTGCAGTGTAACGGAAACAGGTGTTGTTTGAATAAATATTATGTAAAGGAATACGATAGTTAAATTTGTATAGAATTATAGATCAAAATTGTAAAATTCTTCAATTTATTTAAATAGAATTTTTTATTCCTAATAATAATAATAATAACTGTGAACCGCCATTATAGAGATCCCAAGTTCGATTCCCGGCCAGACCCACTTAAAAAAATAAATTATAAAATAATCGGTTCACCTCATAACTCTAGCTACTGGTTATTGAGTATTGGGCTATGTAAAACTTCTCTAACTTACGTATTTGCCGTTCGGAGCCGGAGTTAAAATGTAAGCCACTTTTAATAAGTCTAAAAATAGCATCGGATGCAGCTCATTGTCTAAGTGAAGTACCGCTCGTTTCAATTGGAATGTCGTGGAAATTATGTATGTATGTACAATAACACAATTTCAAACTTTATACACATAAAACCGGAGATCTAGTTAGATAAAACTTTCTGTCTTATCTCCTATAGTTTGAAAGATATTTCACTCCAAACATTTTTTGCGTTTTTAAGCGTGACTGGTAGTTTTTGGCGTACAAATCTTTTTTGATAACACGGAAAATTTTTTGGAAAATAATGTAAGATTGCCGATAAAGTCTTTATGAACTATAAGAAAAAAAATAATTATGTAAACTTTATAAAACAGAAAAATTCTTCAAAGTTTGTTTACGGAGAAAAGTCTGGAAAATTTATACATATATATATTATATATATATTTTTCAAAAAAAAGTAAGTTTTTTCTATATGTAACCCAGTCTATGAAAAGGGAAAAGGCTAAAAAGCTAAAAATTTCGAAAAATTTGCTAATTTTTCGAAATTTTATTTTTGAGTCATAAGCCACCTTTCCATAGACCGGGTCACATATGTTTTAATTTTTTTTCAAAATACTTATTTTTTTTACTTTTCATAAAGATTAGACTTATATATATAAACTATATTTTGAAAAATGTTATTCACGCACCCATCAACAATTTTTAGATAAAACTTGAAATTTTTGTGTCTGTAAAAATATTTGTGAACCGCCGTGGTATAGCAGGTTAGTCATCCGCCTAGCATACCAGAGGCCCAAGTTCGATCCCTGGCCAGACTCACTTGAAAAAATAAATTTTCAAAAAAGCGGCGGTTCACCTCATAACTCAGCTAGCCACTGGTTATTGAGTATTAGGCTATGTAAAACTTCTCTAACTAATGCATTTGCAGTTCGGAGCCAGCGTAAAAACGTAGGTCCCTTTCAATGAGTCTAAAAATACAATCGGATGCAGCTCATTGTCTGAGAGAAGTACCCCTTGTTCCAATTGGAATGTTGTCGGGGATTTATATATATTATATATATAAAAATATTTGTAGTGAATTTATGGAAAGGAAATTTTGCATACTTTAAGCAAGATTAAAAATTTGTCCCGATTTACAAACTGATGAAAAACTTTAGTCAAAAAAGTGTAACAATAAATTTATCTCTAAAACTAAACAAGGTATTATTACCTTTTTTGGACATTGTAAAGACTAAGATATAAGAAATTCAAAAATATAAATTTAAGAATGAGTTTTCAAATTTTAATAAACATTTTTGAATATTTACAGAAGAGTACACTTTTTGTAATAAATTTATGTAATTTTTTAACATTACTTTAAAATATTTCGTAAAAATCTCTAAAACTGAAGAAGGTATTATTACCATTTCTGGATATAGTATAGACTAATATATTAGAAATTCAAAAATATAAATTTTAGAACAAGTTCTAAGATTTTATTTAACAATTTTGAATAAAGAATAGAATGATTTTCCAAAATTTTAGCTTTTTTAGAAAAAAGGGCCATGTGACCCCATTTATGGCCGGACTCTATTAGATATTTGCACAAACCTTAAGAACATTATACTCAATACAATTTAATTAAAAAATGTTCTGAAATCTATAACCAATTTTTTTACAAACTCAAAAACTTCAAATTTTTTTCTAAAAATTGCTGATTTTCGACCACCGCTGGTTATAGGGTACATATCCAAAGTTTTTCAAAATATATGTAGTTTATACGCATACTTGAAGTAAAATTAAGTATTTTGAACAAAATTTTCCAAAATATTTAGGAAACAAGTAAGAAAGTGCTATAGTCGGGCAAGACCGACCCTATGATACCCTTCACCACTGAGGTCAAATGTTTTTTTTTTTGTGTATAATGACAAATATTTTCTAAATTTTATTTTTTTACAAAGAGTTTCTTAAAACAAATATATTTAAGCTATTTACGTCGTTTTGACCTATATGGGAGCTGGGGTCAAATATGGACCGGTTGTCTAGAAATGTAGAAATTTGTTTACAGTTTTTACAAAAATTATATATACAAAAAACAAACATAAAATTGTAATTATCTTCAGATTTACAAGCATTTATAAGATTTTCGTCTCATTTTGTGAGTTTTGGGAGCTAGGGTCAAATATGGACCGATTTCAACAAAATTTTATTTATAGATTTTTGTGTATATTATCAGTATTTAATTTTAATTTTATGAAAATATACTGATATTTGCGCCCAAAGTTCAAATTCCGAGAATCGAGACCTATGGGAGGTATCCTAAATTTCATAAAATTATCTTTAGAATAGCGATCCGTACTTTGATTACAAGGATTACATGGTTGTCCAGCCAGCCAGGCATCCAGACGGACTGACTTAGGACGTAAGACGTGATAAGTCTATTGGTATACTGAAAGGTGTGCCTAAGACCAATATCTCTCGGCACAAACTTATAATAAAATTAATTTAAAAAAAAAAAATATTTTTTCAGTTTTTTTTTTTCGGTACACAAATTTGAAAAATTTTTCTCTGTTTTCAAGTTAACATGATTACATTTTTTTTTCTCCTTCTTCATTTATAAATTAATCAGCAACATTACATTATTTTTTGAAAAAAATTCGGTCTTACCAACAAAGATTTATAAGCCAAACAAGGCAAGAAGTCATGCCAAAAAACGCACAAAATACATTTGAAGTCAAATATCTCTTAAACTGTAAGAGATTAGGTAGTACAGTAACAATGTTTCTTCTTAGTTTTTTTAAGAAGTTTTCGAAACTGTAAAAATCTTTTACATCGAACTAAATTAGCGAAAATTTTAAGAACCCAATATGGTTTAATATACTCGAAGTGAGCAACTTTGGTCCACTGTGGAGCCCACTATACTACCGATAACATTTCACTTAAAGACCAGCTCCTCTTCTACTGATGTTCAAAATTTCGTTTGTAATTTAGAAACTGCTAAGTTTCTCAAATTAACACAAATTATGGGATAACTAGGGTCTTGTCTTGGCTAAGAGTAGCAAAAACCCACACAGTGATAAAGAGTTTGGAGTCACACTTTGGGTAAAAATCTAAAAAAATTTATTTTATTCTTTTTCTATTAAGTTATCCTAACAAAAAAATTAATTAACATAAATTTAAAGAATATATTTTTTTTCAACATGATTTTTATAGCTTATCCTCACTATGAGCCGAAAAGACATTAACCTGTCAAATATCTGTCATATAATATTAAAAATGTTTATCCTTGTTTTGTTAAACATCGAAATATGTAACTAAAAATTTTAAAGAATTCTAAAAAAGGTAATTTTTTTTCATTTAATATCTTAAATTAAAGGAATAAAAGAAACGTTTCTTTTTTATGAAGAGCTGTAGGGATGGGGGTAAATATCTTTACTATGATAATCCTAATATGTTTTTCTTTTGGCTTTTCTTTGTTAGCTTAAGAATTTACCTAACATGTTTGTCTCCTTTGTCCTTATGTTATCTAATAAATAATTTCATTTAAACATCTTCTTCATTTTTCTTTGTTGATTAATTTAATTTGTAATAGTTTCTTTTTTCATTCATATTTTAGTTGTTATATTTTTCTAGGCCTAATTGACCACTGTGGACCAAGAGCAAACAAACTTATCACTTACTTATCACTTAAAAACACAACTTATTAGGGTGTGGTTTTTTTGGGTTCAGGAATAAATTTCTATAGAAAAGTTGATGTCAGAATGACACTTCTATAGGAAAGTTGACGTTAGGAAGACATTTCTTAAGAAAATTTGATGATAGGAAGACATTTCTATAGAAAAGTTGACGATAGGAAGACATTTCTATAGAAAAGTTGACGATAGCAAGACATTTCTATAGAAAAGTTGACGATAGAAAGACATTTCTATAGAAAAGTTAACGATAGAAAGACATTTCTATAGAAAAGTTGACGATAGGAAGACATTTTTATAGAAAAGTTGACGAAAGGAAGACATTTCTATAAAAAAGTTGACGATAGGAATTCATTTCTATAGAAAAGTTGACGATAGGAAGACATTTCTATAGGAAAGTTGACGATAGGAAGACATTTCTATGGAAAAGTTGAAGATCAGAAGACATTTCTATAGACAAGTTGACGATAGAAGACACTTCTATAGAAAAGTTGACGATAGGAAGACATTTCTATAGAAAAGTTGACGATAGGAAGACATTTCTATAGAAAAGTTGACGATAGGAAGACATTTCTATAAAAAAGTTGACGATAGGAAGACATTTCTATAGAAAAGTTGACGATAGGAAGACATTTCTATAGAAAAGTTGACGATAGGAAGACATTTCTATAGAAAAGTTGACGATAGGAAGACATTTCTATAGAAAAGTTGACGATAGGAAGACATTTCTATAGAAAAGTTGACGATAGGAAGACATTTCTATAGAAAAGTTGACGATAGGAAGACATGTCTATAGAAAAGTTGACGATAGGAAGACATTTCTATAGAAAAGTTGACGATAGGAAGACATTTCTATAGAAAAGTTGACGATAGGAAGATATTTCTATAGAAAAGTTGACGATAGGAAGACATTTCTATAGGAAAGTTGACGATAGGAAGACATTTCTATAGAAAAGTTGACGATAGGAAGACATTTCTATGGAAAAGTTGACGATAGGAAGACATTTCTATGGAAAAGTTGACGATAGGAAGACATTTCTATAGAAAAGTTGACGATAGGAAGACATTTCTATAGAAAAGTTGACAATAGGAAGATACTTCTATAGAAAAGTTGACGATAGGAAGACACTTCTATAGGAAAGTTGACGATAGGAAGACTTTTCTATAGAAAAGTTGACGATAGGAAGACATTTCTATAGAAAAGTTGACGATAGGAAGACATTTCTATAGAAAAGTTGACGATAGGAAGACATTTCTATAGAAAAGTTGACGATAGGAAGACATGTCTATAGAAAAGTTGACGATAGGAAGAAATTTCTATAGAAAAGTTGACGTAGGAAGACATTACTATAGAAAAGTTGACGATAGGAAGACATTTCTATAGAAATGTTGACGATAGGAAGACATTTCTATAGAAAAGTTCACGCTAGGAAGATATTTCTATAGAAAAGTTGACGCTAAGAAGACATTTCTTTAGAAAAGTTTACGCTAGGAAGACATTTCTATAGAAAAGTTAACGCTAGGAAGACATTTCTATAGAAAAGTTGACGATAGGAAGACATTTCTATAGAAAAGTTGACGATAGGAAGACATTTCTATAGAAAAGTTGACGATAGGAAGATATTTCTATAGAAAAGTTGACGATAGGAAGACATTTCTATAGGAAAGTTGACGATAGGAAGACATTTCTATAGAAAAGTTGACGATAGGAAGACATTTCTATGGAAAAGTTGACGATAGGAAGACATTTCTATAGAAAAGTTGACGATAGGAAGACATTTCTATAGAAAAGTTGACAATAGGAAGATACTTCTATAGAAAAGTTGACGATAGGAAGACACTTCTATAGGAAAGTTGACGATAGGAAGACATTTCTATAGAAAAGTTGACGATAGGAAGACATTTCTATAGAAAAGTTGACGATAGGAAGACATTTCTATAGAAAAGTTGACGATAGGAAGACATGTCTATAGAAAAGTTGACGATAGGAAGAAATTTCTATAGAAAAGTTGACGTAGGAAGACATTACTATAGAAAAGTTGACGATAGGAAGACATTTCTATAGAAATGTTGACGATAGGAAGACATTTCTATAGAAAAGTTCACGCTAGGAAGATATTTCTATAGAAACGTTGACGCTAAGAAGACATTTCTTTAGAAAAGTTTACGCTAGGAAGACATTTCTATAGAAAAGTTGACGCTAGGAAGACATTTCTATAGAAAAGTTGACGCTAGAAGACATTTCTATAAAAAAAGTTGACGCTAGGGAGACAATTCTATAGAAAAGTTAACACTAGGAAGACACTTCTATAGAAAAGTTGACACCAGGAGGACATTTTTATAGAAAAGTTGACAACAGATAGAAATTTTTTATAGAAAAATTTACATTTCTTTAAAAAGTAAAATTTTTTGACAACAACTATATAAATTGGCAACCGAGAATGTGTGTTCCAAAGCGGTGCTAAAAGGAAAATTGAAAAAGCGACCCACCCTAATACTTTCACACTTACCATTATTCATACGCATCGCCACACTCATCGTAGGGTCAGCAGCTTTTCAAAGACTTTTTGCTTTCTGCTGAAGTCCTTCGTTTTGTTAATGGATTTCTGTTTTTTTAAAGAATCAGCTGAATAATGATGAATATTCGTATCTGCTAACATTCAGAAGAAGATCAAGTTTAAGATGAAAAAGTGTAAAATAAAAGATTTAATTTAATTTTATTTCATTTAAGTATTTTCCGTTTTTGTTGTTTTGTAACACTAAATGTCATAAATTCGTTAAGAATTTCCTTTCTTTTCTCATTTCATTTTTATTATATTTTTTTCATTATTAGCGTTTGTCAGAAATAGATTAGAGATGTTGTTGCTGTTGTTTCTATTGTTGTTATTGGTTAATGGTTGTTGCTTGTTTTTGTATTGCGTTCAGCTAAAAACAGGATGTGTGGAAATTACATTTGTCCATTATTCAGAAGGTTACACACACACATTCATTCTTTTGTTATCCTTGTCGTTGTAAATGTTGTTGCTTTGTTTTCTACAATTTTTTTATTTTCTACTAAAGTTTATTTGTATGTACTCGTATGTTCATGTGTGTGCTTTTAAAAGTTTTCATTTTTAGTTTGCGAGAGAAAAACAGATAAATTAAATGTTGGATGTATTTGTCTTTTAGCTGGGATTTAGAATCACGCTTGTTGTTTTTTTTTGCTCTACCCTACACCACCATAGAGGCACAAAGATTTATATTGACGCTAATTCTATACAAAAGTTGACGTTAGGAAGACTTTTTTTTACAGAAAAGATGCCGATAGAAAGACTTTTCTATAGAAAAGATGACGATAGAAAGACTTTTCTATAGAAAAGATGACGATAGGAAGACTTTTCTATAGAAAAGATGACGATAGGAAGA
Source organism: Stomorhina lunata (assembly GCA_933228675.1). Classification (NCBI taxonomy): domain Eukaryota; kingdom Metazoa; phylum Arthropoda; class Insecta; order Diptera; family Rhiniidae; genus Stomorhina; species Stomorhina lunata. The sequence continues at coordinate 135,337,371 of OW121741.1, read as the reverse complement.
CTTTTCTATAGAAAAGATGACGATAGGAAGACTTTTCTATAGAAAAGATGACGATAGGAAGACTTTTCTATTGAAAAGATGACGATAGGAAGACTTTTCTATAGAAAAGATGACGATAGGAAGACTTTTCTATAGAAAAGATGACCATAGGAAGACTTTTCTATAGAAAAGATGACGATAGGAAGACTTTTCTATAGAAAAGATGACGATAGGAAGACTTTTCTATAGAAAAGATGACGATAGGAAGACTTTTCTATAGAAAAGATGACGATAGGAAGACTTTTCTATAGAAAAGATGACGATAGGAAGACTTTTCTATAGAAAAGATGACGATAGGAAGACTTTTCTATAGAAAAGATGACGATAGGAAGACTTTTCTATAGAAAAGATGACGATAGGAAGACTTTTCTATAGAAAAGATGACGATAGGAAGACTTTTCTATAGAAAAGATGACGATAGGAAGACTTTTCTATAGAAAAGATGACGATAGGAAGACTTTTCTATAGAAAAGATGACGATGGGAAGACTTTTCTATAGAAAAGATGATGATAGGAAGACTTTTCTATAGAAAAGATGACGATAGGAAGACTTTTCTATAGAAAAGATGACGATAGGAAGACTTTTTTATAGAAAAGATGACGATAGGAAGACTTTTCTATAGAAAAGATGACGATGGGAAGACTTTTCTATTGAAAAGATGACGATGGAAAGATTTTTCTATAGAAAAGTTGACGTTAGGAAGACTTAACTATAGAAAAGTTGACGTTAGGAAGACTTTACTATAGAAAAGTTGACGTTAGGAAGACTTTGCTATAGAAAAGTTGACGTTAGGAGGACTTTACTATAGAAAAGTTGACGTTAGTAAGACTTTACTATAGAAAAGTTAACGTTAGTAAGACTTGACTATAGAAAAGTTGATATTATGAAGAATTTTGTATATAAAAGTTGACGTTAGGAAGACTTTACTATAAAAATGAAAAATAACAAAAAAATTGTTTCCTTCACAGAGGTTTTATGCCTTTTAGTGGTGTAGGATATCGTATAGTCGTACTTAAACGACCATCAGTTTTTAAATTGCTTTCTCTTGTAGTTGTTACCTACTAGTGCTACATGTACATACATATATAAATCCTTGTTATTATCCTTAACGTTATAAAGTCTAAGAGCAGCCTTTTTTATATCTTTGTTCTTTTTCATTTGTCATTTTTTTAAGTTTATTTTTAAAGCATCTTCTACACTTTAAAAAAAAAGTTGATTAAATGTCGTTAAATTTTATTATTTTAATTATTAGTTAAAGCTTTTTTATACTTGTGGGTTTGATTTTTTTAATTATTTATTTAACTTTTTATTTTTTTATAATTCTTTTAAAATACCCGTATTTTAAGGATCCGTTTTTAGTTATTTTGGTATTTTTTTATCTTATTTCGTTTATTTGGTTTTATGATTTTTTGGTGTGTATGCGTTTGAGATTTTTATTATTTTCTAGGTACAAAAGAAATTTTATAACACATTCCTTTGGAATTGAAATTAACATTAGATATATTTTATTATATTATTATTATTTTTGTAAAACTTCCCAGAATTATGCAAGATTTTTTTTTGGGAGGAAAATTTTCTTTTCATTTTATTACTTTTTCTTTCAATTTTATGTAAATTTTTTTCTATAACACTTTTTCTTAGATTTTATATTTCTACTTAAATTTGTTGTTATACAATTTTTTTCTTTAATTTATTATAATATTTAAATTTAATTAATTATTTTTTAAATAAAGTAAATTATTTTTCGTTAAGTTTTTCATTTTTATGCTGGTTCGTTATTTCTCAAAGAAAGATGAAAATTTTTTGTGAAAATTTGTCTTCATTTTTCTTTATCAAATCAATATACACTTTAGATGCGAGTGAGTGAGTGTAAGTGTTTGCCAGGAGAGCGTGTCAATTCGTTTCTTTAGACCGTAAAACTTTTCGCATCTTTTGCTTGTATGAGTGTTTGGCTGAGAGTCTGTGTGTGGAAATGAGTAAATGTATCCTAAAAAAAGTGGTAGTGTATGGAGGAAATGAAACACAAACATTTTTGTGAAATGAAAACTAGATAATGGTTAAGCTGAAACCGCTATCAAACACAATCAACACACTTTGAGGATAGAAGAATCCTTTCTAAATTCTCTACATATCCTGAAATTCAAACACATTCACAGAAAACTTCAAAGTCAGACAAAACTGTGGAAAAAAGACCATCGAAACAATAAAAGAAAAATTTACTCACTTGCCTTTGTACTCATAACTCACACACTCTTAAATTTTGCCATTCTTTTTTATATTCTGTGGACCGACAGCTTCTTTATGGAAAAACAAAAAGAGTAACCAAATCAAATCACAGCAAAATAAAATCATAAACAAAAAAAATTGTAAACAAAAAAACTTTTGTAACGCCAGTGACGTAAATAAAATTCTTTTTTGGGTCAAAACTTTAATTTTATATCAGACCAAAATTTTCCGATTTCCTTAAGTCCTTAAAAAAATTTTAAAACTATATCTTCATAAAATTCTTGAAAAAAATTTAATTAAACTCCGTTTTTTTCAAAACATATGCTTTCTTATTAATAAATTTTCAAAAATTTCCAGCAATTATTTACGCGTAAATTTTATCTGAACGTTATTTCCTATTTGAAGAGAGCACCATTAACTGGTAGTAATTTTGGCTTGTTATCTTTTTGCCAAATGTTTTGTTGGATCTGCTTCATCATGCGCATGACCCAGAGATGCTGTAAATTTATATTCAGTTTAGGCCGTTGTCATTCATGTTTATACATTCAAGTCTTCTCTTCTATTTTAAACATTCCTTTGAATTTTAATCTCTTTGGAAGAAGAACAAGCTAGATTTGTTTATCATTTGTAACAACTGTCAAATTGTGCATAGAAAGAAATTATTTTGTGTTTTATAGAAAAGTGTTCCTAACGTCAACTTTTCTCTAGAAAGTCTTCCTAACGTCAACTTTTCTCTAGAAAGTCTTCCTAACGTCAACTTTTCTATAGAATAGTCATCCTAACGTCAACTTTTCTATAGAAAAGTCATCCTAACGTCAACTTTTCTATAGAAAAGTCATCCTAACGTCAACTTTTCTATAGAAAAGTCATCCTTACGTCAACTTTTCTATAGAAAAGTCTTCCTAGCATCAACTTTTCTATAGAAAAGTCTTTCTAACGTCAACTTTTCTCTAGAAAGTCATCCTAACGGCAACTTTTCTATAGAAAAGTCATCCTAACGTCAACTTTTCTATAGAAAAGTCATCCTAACGTCAACTTTTCTATAGAAAAGTCATCCTAACTTCAACTTTTCTATAGAAAAGTCTTCCTAACGTCAACTTTTCTATAGAAAAGTCTTTCTAACGTCAACTTTTCCATAGAAAAGTCTTCCTAACGTCAACTTTTCTATAGAAAAGTTTTCCTAATGTCAACTTTTCTATAGAAAAGTCTTCCTAACTTTTCTGTAGAAAAGTCTTCCTAACGTCAACTTTTCTATAGAAAAGTCTTCCTAACGTCAACTTTTCTATAGAAAAGTCTTCCTAACGTCAACTTTTCTATAGAAAAGTCTTCCTAACGTCAACTTTTCTATAGAAAAGTCTTCCTAACGTCAACTTTTCTATAGAAAAGTCTTCCTAACGTCAACTTTTCTATAGAAAAGTCATCCCAACGTCAAAGTCATCCTAACATCAACTTTTCTACAGAAAAGTCTTTCTAACGTCAACTTTTCTATAGAAAAGTCTTCCTAACGTCAACTTTTCTATAGAAAAGTCTTCCTAACGTCAACTTTTCTATAGAAAAGTCTTCCTAACGTCAACTTTTCTATAGAAAAGTCTTCCTAACGTCAACTTTTCTATAGAAAAGTCTTCCTAACGTCAACTTTTCTATAGAAAAGTCTTCCTAACGTCAACTTTTCTATAGAAAAGTCTTCCTAACGTCAACTTTTCTATAGAAAAGTCTTCCTAACGTCAACTTTTTTATAGAAAAGTCTTCCTAACGTCAACTTTTCTATAGAAAAGTCTTCCTAACGTCAACTTTTTTATAGAAAAGTCTTCCTTACGTCAACTTTTTTATAGAAAAGTCTTCCTAACGTCAACTTTTCTATAGAAAAGTCTTCCTAACGTCAACTTTTCTATAGAAAAGTCTTCCTAACGTCAACTTTTCTATAGAAAAGTCTTCCTAACGTCAACTTTTCTATAAAAAAAGTATTTCTAAGGTCAACTTTTCTATAGAAAATGTCTTCCTTACGTCAACTTTTCTATAGAAAAGTCTTCCTAACGTCAACTTTTCTATAGAAAAGTCTTCCTAACGTCAACTTTTCTATGGAAATGTCTTCCTATTGTCAACTTTCTTTCTTTATAAATGTCCTTCTATCGTCAACTTTTCTATAGAAATGGGTTCCTATCGTTAACTTTTCTGTAGAAATGGGTTACTATCGTCAACTTTTCTATAGAAATGTCTTCTTATTGTCAACTTTTCTATAGAAATGTCTTCTTATTGTCAACTTTTCTATAGAAATGAAACTACTGCCCCATAACTCGGTCATACATTCCAACTTATAGAAATGGCCCCATCACTTCATCTATTAAATAAAAAACTTTAATTTATTTGTGAAATGTTTAAATTTGTTTTTATTAAAGTTTTTTAACATTAAAATCTAATAATTACTGTAAAAGTTTAAAGCGTTTTTTAATTTTTATTTTTAAATTAATTTTATTTTCTTTAATTATATTATTTTTATCTCGATTTTTACTTCATATTTATTTTTTTTTTAGTTTTATCAATTCAATTAACTACTTTAGGAATTTTATAAATTTTTCTTGTTAAAATTTTTTTAAATTTATTATAAATTTTCTTATGAAAAATTTTCTATATAAATTGTAGATTTTTACATGAACATTTTTTATCAAAAGAGTTTTGGTGATAATTCTTATTTTTCTTATTTTTCAGTGGTTTTTGGTTTGTGGGAAAAAACGGAGGAGGGGCAGGTGAGGCTTTTTAGGTGATATGGCTAATAAATTGGTTTCTTGTTGAAGATTTTTATTTAATTTTATTTCTTATTTTTTTATAATTTTGAACACATAAATATTTTGGGACTTAGTTTGGGCTTGTTTAAGCGATTTTTTATACGTGAAATTTGAGCAAGTAATAATGACGTTTTTTTATCTTTAATAATTTTATTTAATATTTGTTTTTTAATTTGGTTTTAAAGCTCAAATTTAATACAATTGCTTTGAAAGGTTTTTTTTCATTTTTTTTTCAAATGAATGTTATATTTTTTATTTTTCTACAAATAAAATTTTAAAGGAAATATTGATATTTCATCCAAATTTTCCGATCTAAAAATTTCATCAAAAATTTTCTATGAGAGAAAAAGAAAAACTTAATCAATATTTTTTATGAAAAATTTAAAATGTTTTTTTTTCTAATTTTACATATATATTTTTCTATAAACATATATTAGACTATCCCGCGATTATATGGAAAATTTTTGTTGAAATCAAATATACATGCCCTGATTTTTTCTTTGGATCCAAAGAATTTAATTCAAATATAAAATATTATTGTAATCGGATAACGTTTATCCGTGGCGCCATGGCATCAATATTGAAGATCAGCAATAAAATAAGTAGATAATTTTAATCCGTCTTTTAATTGCATAACCTTAACCCTTTCATTTTCAGATCAAAATTTGGATTTTTCATATTTCATAGCCAAATCACGAAACTTTATGAATTTTATACCCTAATCAGAGATGAGGACTGAAATGAAACAATTTTTTTTTTATCAAAATGTAGAACCCATGTCTCTGAGGGCTAAAATTATAATTTTTAATTAAACAAACCTAATTTTAGAAGAGAAGATTTACTTTAATGGGGCTTAATTCAAATTCGCAGGTAAATTCATAACAGTTCGAAATTTTGTATTATTATTAAAAAAACCCATTTTTTGACCTTCGACCCCGAAAAAGAAAACACAAAAACCATTTCAAAATCATTTCCTCAAGTTATGAACTACATATTTAATACATACTTAAAAAAATTAAATTTAAATTTTCGCGAAATACGTGTAACTCAACTGTTAAAGATATCGACCTCAGCTTTTTTGATTTTTATTCGTTTATTTGTAGGTTTTAATGTACCCTTGAGAAAATTTCTAACTTGTAATATATATTTGCAATATATATTATGTATATATATCGGGTGTTTTTTTTTAGAGAATCACAAGTTTGAGTTAACATCGCTTCTTTATATGGCCACCAATTTTCCACCTGATAGATACTTTGTGAATCGACTGACAGCAGAAAGAATTTAGCCTTTGATATTAAGCCCAAATGATATTGATTTTGAATTTACATATCTTATCTTATATTCTTAAACGAGCAATAATTGTATGTATATACATATACATATCTCGAAAACGGCTATAACGATTTTGATGAAATTTGGACAGAAGAAAGGACTTTTGGAACCTTTGCCTCTAAGAGGGTAAAAACGGGTAAAAAGGGAAAAAATCGAAAACGCTATATCTCCTAAAGTAATAGGCATAGAAATAAAATTTAAATAAAGTTTTAAACAGCTATGAAAATAAGCGGACAGGTGTTTGGTACTTTTTTGAAACTATGTCTGATAGGGGGTAAAAAAGGGTGAAAATAGTTTTTTTGGTACCTTTTTAACCCACTCTTATATTTTAAACTAAATAATATAGAAATAAACTTTGTACTGCAATCAATAGATGTGAAAGAAACATTAAACACGTATTTGGTACTTTTTTGATTCTGGGGCCAAAATGGGGAAAAAAGGGATAAAATGATAACTTAATATATCAAAAAGTAATATGAATAGGAACATTATGTTAACTGCGTTTTAATAAAATGTACCGAATTCAACTGGTACCAAAGAGGTACCAAATATGCATATGGAACTTTTTGATATTAGGGGATAAAAAGGGGGAAAAAATTAGTAATGTTATACCTTTTAAACAAATGAATATTTGTCTGTATGTATGTTTTTATAGTATAGTAAACTGTAAATTTGATCATGTTATGCTCTTTAGCAAAGATGTTGCGGATAAGCCGGCGATGGTTTTTAAGTTGTTAAGACTAATTTCCGACAGATGGCGCCAATGAAAATTACTAAAAATTAATTAACTCGTAAACTGTACATTGATCATGCTATGATCTTTAGAAAAGTTGTAGCGCATGAGCCGGCGAAGGCTTTTTATTTGGTATGAATAATTCCCGACAGGTGGCCATACTAAAACTTACTCAAAGTCAATTTAATCGTAAGCTGTACATTTAATCATGCAAAGTTGTTGCACATGAGCCGACGAAGGTTTCTTAGTTGGTATGAAGAAATTTTGACAGGTGGCGCCACTGAAATTTACTAAGTCAATTTAATCGTAAGCTGTACATTTAGTCATGCTATAATCTTCAGCAAAGTTGTTGCGGATAAGCCGACGAAGGTTTATGAATTGGAATGAGCAAAGTCCGACAAGTGGCGCCACAGAAAATTACTCAAAGCGAATTAAATCGTAAACTGTGCATTTGGTCATGTTATAATTATAAGCAAAGTTGTTACGCATTAGCAGACGAAGGTTTCATAGTTGGTATAAACAACTTCAGGTGGCTCCACTTAAAACTACTCAAAATGAACTAAATCGTAAACTGTGCATTTGATCTGGCTATAATCTTCAGCAAAGTTGTTGCGCATGAGTCGATGGAGGTTTCTGTTGGTATGACCAATTTTCAAAATTTTTCAAAATAGTTAAACTGTAAACTATGTGTTGATCGGACAAAATAAATAAAATAATTCAAAATTAACTGAATATTTGTACAATGTCTTTCCTCTAAATTTATTTTAGTACTTTATAAAATAAAATATATAAAAAATTTAAAATTTGCCTCAACATGCTTATCATAAAGCTCCGAGCAAGGCTCGGTCAACCAGGTACTAAAATGTTATTCACCGATGAAGCCCATTTCTGGCAGAACTTTAAATTTCTGAAAATTTCTGATTTTTTCAGTAATAAAGTGTGTTTCATTATTTATGTAAAACAATTTAAAAAACTGAAACCAAATTGACCTTTTTTGTATTTGAAATTATCGCGTATAGAAATTTGTTATTTTTTATAAAATCCTATTTTCTCGATTCGTTTATGAATTCGCACTACTTTTTAATTTTGAAATCTAAAGGGAATATATGGGGCTTTATAAGTGCATTTCAGAAGGTTTTAAAATCGGCTTGATTTTTTTCGTTACATGTTCGAAAACACAAAATTTTTCATTAAAATTAGAAAAATTTGGGTCAATGCTGTATGTAGAGTGAATGTTGTACTGACTTAAAATTTGGCATGAAATAATAATAACAAGGAAGTTTCATTCTCTCTCTTCAAAATTATTTTGAAGTATATTGGGTTTTTGAAGTTTGATATTTGAAAACAATTGAAATAAAAATGTTGCCACATTAAGAAAATGGGTACGTAATACATTGGGATTAGTTATCAAAAATGTGTAATTTTGAAGTTAAGCATATAATGAAGACATTCAATATTAAGAAAATATAGTTAGAACAAATTGTATGATTATTTATTGAAGCTTTTTCGTAAATATTCGTAAGTTTTTTATGCATAAATTTACATAAATTTTGTCATCATAAAATATTAGAAAAGTGGGATTGTCGGCAAAAATATGGTAGCACAAACTTTTACTATCCTAACAAACGTCAGAAAGTTATCATGGCGACAAAAAGAGAGAATGGAACAACCCATGATTTAATAAAACTGAAGGTTGTTCCATTCTCTCTTTTTGTCGCCATGATAACTTTCAGACGTTTGTTAGGATAGTGAAAGTTTGTGCTACCATATTTTTGTCGACAATCCCACTTTTCTGAAATGGTATGATGACAAAATTTATGTAAGCATATATGTCTTGATGCATAAAAAACTTATGAATATTTGCTTAAAAGTTTGATAAATAATCATACAATTTGTTTTAACTATATTTCTTTAATATTGAATGTCTTCCTTATATGATTTACTTCAAATTTACACATTTTTGATAATTAATCCCAATGTATTACGTACCCCTTTTCTTAGTGTGGCAACGTTTTTCTTGAATTTGTTTTCAAATAGCAAACTTCAAAAACCCAATATACTTCAAAATAATTTTGAAGAGAGAGAATGAAACTTCCTTGTTATTACTTCATGGAACAACCTTCAAAATTATTAAGTTATGAAATTTGGTTTAAAAAAGAACCCTAGAGACCCATTCTCTACGAATATATAATAAAACATTAACTTTCAATAAAAAAAACTTCTTAAAAAGTAAAAAATTGATAACATCTTTTTGAGAAAAAAAATTCACTTTTTTCGATCGGCGAAAAATATTCGACTTTGGAAATTTCTCAACATAAAACGGGTTTCACTTAAATGGGATCATCTGTTGCCTGGTGTCTCCAGGTACGAACTGTATCCAATTCCAACTCATGGTACATCCTGGTAAACTGAGCAATCTAGTTGAAGAGGTCGTAAACAACCCGAGTGGCATTCTAGGTCAAACCTAATATGAGAGGAAGTTATTTAGAGTCATTCCAACTTATTTGGTCTAAGAGTCTATGATAATTGTACTAGGTAAAGTACGATAATGCAGCGTGTGTTCAACATGTTACTTGCAGATGCAAGTGGGCGTCTGTCTCGGATCGAGCGGCTCGCAAAACAAGCGTGGCTAGTCTCTTTGGTCATTGATTTAGCACTTACGATCTTTTAAGCATAGAAAGAAACAACATCACAGAATACTCCAGGGGGTAATCATGAGAGCAATTCCCCTTCTACGGCAGCTGGCACAAGGATTTTTTTAATCTATTTTATTGAGGCCCTATGGTCCACCGGGAGTCAAGAATAACAGAAGTAAGCTCAACAAACATTAGACCGGCGAAAAGCAGATCTGTCTTTCCATGTTCACTGTTTGCATAAATAACAAATATAACATTAATTTTTAATTAAACACAAAATAATTAATAATATTTTCTTTATTGTTATATTTTTCTACTATTTATTTATGTACTTTTTTTGCATTAAATTTAATTTTAAACATTGAGAAAAATTCAATTGTATTTAATTCATATCAAATCTTCTACATGAAGACATTTTCGATTTTAGGTTTTTTTTATTTAATATTTTTTCTAATTCGTTCTAATATACAAAATTTCAACAATATTGTGGCCAAATTAAACTGACACTTGATCTTTAAGTAAAATTTTTTTGCTGAAGCCGAATGTAAAGTCATAAGTTAATTTGTGGTTTTGATGGAATGAATAAAAATTCACTAAATCTTCTGTAAATTTACCAGTTTAAAGAAAACTCAGACTTTTAAGCAAATATTGTGTAGCATACCTTAGGGATTTTCAAAATAATTTATCATACCAATAAGAAACAATAAGATATTTTGAGTTAAGTTAAAGTCAACTTTATCAAAAACACAAATAACAGTTTTTTTTAAATATTTTGAAAACTGTTCTACTTTTGAACTCAAATTTCAAACTTCAGCGAACAATTTTATATGAAGATTGGGAGTCACATTCATTTGGTCAAAAAACTGTCCCATAGTGTAATTTATAGGCAAAATTTTAAAAAATTTTTGAGATTTATTTTATTTATTTGTAATAATTTATTTTAGAGTTTTATTTTTCAACTTTTTTTTTATACTAAAAACGTCTATCATTCTTTTTTGTTTTACAAATTTTTTCATATAATCGGTGGATTTAAAAACCTGGACTCATGTCATTTAATTATTAATAAAGTTCTTGTTTTACTGCTTAATTATTATTAATTAAATATTTATTTAATTTTATATGTTTTTGGATGTTGAAACATTTCTGGGCCTAAGGCGGAAAATGTATGAATTTATGTGAGAGTGTGTGAGAGATTTTAAAATTTTGTAATGTACGAGTATAAAGTATCAGTGTTTATAGTCGGTCTGGCCGGACCATATAATACCCTACACCACAGGGGTCAAATGTTCGGTTTAAGTGTCAGAAGTTTTATTAATGCTTTGCGATTATACAAAAATTATCTCAAAATTTTCTATATTTGATTTTTTCCCAGAAGTTGGCCTAATATGAAAATTTGACAGAATGTGAATCGGTTTTCCGCAATATCATAACTTACTTCACAAAAACTAAATGTGGACCCATTTCCAATACTTTTTTAATGCTGATATTACTGATAGTATGTCTACAATATGATACCTAACACCACTGAGGAAAATTCTGAACCAAAATTTGTTAATTCTTTAAAATTATACAAAAATTTTTTCGAGATTTTCAAACTTTTAGGGCATTTTCTTCAGTCGATCTAATCAAGTATGGACCGATTTTCCAGAATATAATAACTTAAATCTCAGATATCAAATATGGCCCATTGCGACAAGGAAAACCAAACAATCACGATATAATTCCGAGTTGATCAAATATTCGGACCAATTTTACGAAAATTGGCTTAAATGCAGGTTATTCAAGCTGCAGATATTGAGCCCAAATTCCTAGGGCTAATAGAGCTTTTTATTGCGAGTCGGAGAATAAATAAATTTTTGGTCGGCGCGACCTGCTTTCCGAGATATAGGCCTTTCAACAATAATTCTAATATAATAAGTTCCTATAAAAAGTAAATTTTTGAAAAATTTTCTATAAAAAGTAATTTTTTGAAAAATTTCCTATAAAAAGTAAATTTTTGAAAAATTTCCTATAAAAAGTAAATTTTTGAAAAATTTCCTATAAAAAGTAAATTTTTGAAAAATTTCCTAAAAAAAAGTAAATTTTTGAAAAATTTTCTATAAAAAGTAAATTTTTGAAAAATTTCCTATAAAAAGTAAATTTTTGAAAAATTTCCTAGAGAAAGTAAATTTTTGAAAAATTTCCTATAAAAAGTAAATTTTTGCAAAATTTCCAAAAAAAAAGTAAATTATTAAAAAATTTCCTATTAAAAGTAAATTTTTAAAAAAAAATTCCTATAAAAAGTTAATTTTTGAAAAATTTGCTATAAAAAGTAAATTTTTGAAAAATTTGCTATAAAAAGTAAATTTTTGAAAAATTTGCTATAAAAAGTAAATTTTTGAAAAATTTGCTATAAAAAGTAAATTTTTGAAAAATTTGCTATAAAAAGTAAATTTTTGAAAAATTTGCTATAAAAAGTAAATTTTTGAAAAATTTGCTATAAAAAGTAAATTTTTGAAAAATTTCCTATAAAAAGTAAATTTTTGAAAAATTTCCTATAAAAAGTAAATTTTTGAAAAATTTCCTATAAAAAGTAAATTTTTGAAAAATTTGCTATAAAAAGTAAATTTTTGAAAAATTTCCTATAAAAAGTAAATTTTTGAAAAATTTCCTATAAAAAGTAAATTTTTGAAAAATTTCCTATAAAAAGTAAATTTTTGAAAAATTTCCTATAAAAAGTAAATTTTTGAAAAATTTCCTATAAAAAGTAAATTTTTGAAAAATTTCCTATAAAAAGTAAATTTTTGAAAAATTTCCTATAAAAAGTAAATTTTTGAAAAATTTCCTATAAAAAGTAAATTTTTGAAAAATTTCCTATAAAAAGTAAATTTTTGAAAAATTTCCTATAAAAAGTAAATTTTTAAAAAATTTCCTATTAAAAAGTAAATTTTTGAAAAATTTCCTATAAAAAGTAAATTTTTGAAAAATTTCCTATTAAAAGTAAATTTTTGAAAAATTTCCTATTAAAAGTAAATTTTTGAAAAATTTCCTATAAAAAGTAAATTTTTGAAAAATTTCCTATAAAAAGTAAATTTTTGAAAAATTTCCTATAAATAGTAAATTTTTGAAAAATTTCCTATAAAAAGTAAATTTTTGAAAAATTTCCTATAAAAAGTAAATTTTTGAAAAATTTCCTATAAAAAGTAAATTTTTGAAAAATTTCCTATAAAAAGTAAATTTTTGAAAAATTTCCTATAAAAAGTAAATTTTTGAAAAATTTCCTATAAAAAGTAAATTTTTGAAAATTTTCCTATAAAAAGTAAATTTTTTGAAAAATTTCCTATAAAAAGTAAATTTTTGAAAAATTTCCTATAAAAAGTAAATTTTTGAAAAATTTCCTATAAAAGGTAAATTTTTGAAAAATTTCCTATAAAAGGTAAATTTTTGAAAAATTTCCTATAAAAAGAAAATTTTTGAAAAATTTCCTATAAAAAGTAAATTTTTGAAAAATTTCCTATAAAAAGTAAATTTTTGAAAAATTTCCTATAAAAAGTAAATTTTTGAAAAATTTCCTATAAAAAGTAAATTTTTGAAAAATTTCCTATAAAAAGTAAATTTTTGAAAAATTTCCTATAAAAAGTAAATTTTTGAAAAATTTCCTATAAAAAGTAAATTTTTGAAAAATTTCCTATAAAAAGTAAATTTTCCCGAGATTTTACTATATTTTTGTTAGTATGTCTTTTATGAAATCTAGGATCAAAAATGGACCGATATTAAAAAAAAACTTTTGTAACAATCAAATCCCAAACAAGCTATAATGCAATTCTGAGGCTATCGGTATACTTAAAGACCAAACATATATCAACACAAACCCTTCATTTTTACGGTGGTGTAGGGTATAAAATGATTTTCAAAAAGTAATTGCTTTTAATTTATCTGGTGTTATTTTCTCTAAGTGTAATCGCTTTAAAAATTTTGAATTTCTAGATTTTTTTAAGATTTAAGATTCTTTTATATAAAAATTGTTCTAATTTATTTGTAACCGTCCAAAAATAGTTTAATAGTTAATGTTTTAGTGATTGTGAAAAGTGAGTGGGAAAAGGTGGGTTAATTCTGGTTAAGGAAGTAAAAGTGCTTTCTTTCTAAGATGTGTTTGATTGATGTGGTTGGTATAAAATTCTTTCAGTTAATTTCCATTATTTCATAACTCTTTTTATAAGCTAATAAAGAAAAAAATGTCAAGTAAAAAATAAAAGGACTAGAAAATGTAAAAGAATTGATTCTTATAAACTTAGTACTAAATATTTAAAAAGTTTCTTTTAGAACTTAACTACACGGATGTGGTCATTTGTTCGATATAGGTTATAGGTCTCGAGAGGGATTGTGAACGTTTGAGTTTACACTTAGGTATTGTAGCAGTAGAATGTGCTAAGGGTCCAATATCATTAAATAAATTTCTCGATTGATTTGAGGCTAAGATTGTTGTGGCTGTGGTGGCGTTAGTCAAAGTTTTATCTGGATTGTGACAGGAACAGTGTTGGGCTTGAGGTTGATGTTGATGATGCGTTAAATGCCGAGGCACATAAATATATTCTCGCGATGGCTGAGGCTTACATTTGCACTGTTGCGACATGGTCGAAAGACCCTCTGGAACACTTTGACTTTTGCAATTTTGAAAATAGCTAGAGGGACTGCAGGTGCACATTAAGGGTTGGTTTGAATCCATTCTAAAAAAAAGAAACAAATATTTTTATTTTGAACCAAAAAAATCTTAATTAAATCTCAAAATTACCTTAAATCCCTATTCGACCACTGGACATTGGCTTGACATTGCAATTGAAATTGATTGGATCCACAACAATTGGCATTTTGTATAAACGAAAGACTACGTCTCAAGTAATTGCCCGTGCCATTATCATAAATATAGGGATAGCGATGATCATGACCCACTTCGGCTTCATGCAAAGCTCCACCCGCTACTACTCCACCTTCCGCATTTCTATTAACCTCCGTCATAAAATGACGTCTCTGCTGTGCAGGCGTATGATGATGATGATGACAATTGCATATATTCGACCTCATAGGCTCACACATACACGATGAACTGGCACCCAATTGATTTAAACTAATACAACTACGATTTATTAGATCAGGGGCCGGATAATCACAGCCATTGGTTTTGGCATAATCCACCGTAAAGGCCGGTTGATATTTATGTCTGACATATTGTGTGGACATGGAACGCATACGAGGTGTATGCGGCACCAAAGCACCATTCATATTTGAACGCTGTGAGGGATTTTGGGGATATGTTGAATAGCCTATAAAGAATATTATAATGGCAGCTATGGCAGCGGCCGCTGAGCATATGTAGTAACCCGCACGTCCATATTTTAGGGAGTAGTCATTGAGGAATATTGTCAAAGGTACACTTATCAGCACGGGTATAGCTTCGACGCCTCGAATAAAACACCAAGTTTTGGAAAATTTCACTTTTACTCTTTCCAATGCCAACATTTTCAAGGAGAAACGAAAGCCACCAAAGCCGACACCATAGATACCCGATAATATGCAGAGACCCTTATAGCCCATGACAAAGGACATGAAGAGTATAGAGAGAGCCACAGCGGATAAGAAAACCTGAAATGATGAGGGAACAGATTTTTAGAAATATTTTGATTTTTAAATTGAATTGTAGCTTCTTTTTCGTTGATTACTATTTTTTTTTTATAGAATTAAAAAAAAAAAAATTTCTGAGACCAAATCGCCGCGTTCGATATCGATCGAAAACTCAAAATTTTAAGCTAATATTGTGTAACATACCTTAGGGATTTTCAAAATATTTTTTTTTGCAAAAATGTTTAATAAAATTAAATACTAAAGTTTATTCTAAACATATCCGTTTGTTTGTCAAAACCAGGGACCGTAACTGTTATAACGTTTATCGTAAAAGTCAGAAAAAGTAAAAGTTATTTTTTGATTTTTTTATTTTCTAGCAGAAATAAAAGTTATTTTTTGACTATTTTTTTTGAGCAAAATAACAGTTATTTTTAACTTTTATTTTTTCGAACAAAAAAATTTTTTTAATTTTTTTTTAACTTTTAGTTTTTCAAGCAAATAAAACAGTTATTTTTGACTTTTATTATTTCGAGCATGAATAAAAGCTGTCTTTTTACCTTTATTTTTTCGAGTAGAAAAAAAGTTATTTTTGTTTAAATTCATGGTAAATTCATTATTCATTATTTATTAAAAAATTTTTACAAACAAAGATAATTTTTCAGTGAAAATAATTTGCATATACTCAAAATTAACACAAAAATAACTTTAATTTCTGCTCGAAAAAACAAAAGTCAAAAATAACTTTTATTCATGCTCGAAATAATAAAAGTCAAAAATAACTGTTATTCTTGCTCGAAAAAATAATAGTTAAGAAATAACTTTATTTTTGCTCGAAAAAATATAAGTTAAAAATAACTGTAATTTTTGCTCAAAAAAATAAAAGTAAAAAAATAACAGCTATTTTTTTTTTTCTAAAAAATAAAAATCACATACTTAAAAAGCTAAATTTGGCCTATCAAGAGGTATAATATCAAAATGGTATACTTGGTTTTATTCTCCGATATTACCTTGACGTTGCTTTATTTATTCATAAATTTAAAAATAAGAGTTATTTTCGGTGCCTGGTGAAAACATTTAGTTTCAATGAAATTCTTAGATTATCCTAAAAGTATGCTACATAAATCTTTCTATACATCTTATATTTGATCGATTTCGAAAAAGGCGATTTGGCTCCAGTTTTAATTTTCTAACTGAAAATGTTTTAAAATCTAATACATAGAAGAAAAAATTGTATTAAATAATGATTTTGATTTTAATTTATGTTTAAAATTTAGAATTAAGCCGAAATTTTGAATAACATCAAAATTTTAGACGCTACTTAATCGATCCTCACCTGTGCTATTATGGGCGTTGACAATACAAAATTCTGCACCACAAATGGCCTTCGTATTAGGACGCCCGCCAAAACCACACCCAAGGTGGTGGACATGCCCAACATAGTTTGCAATAGCACCAGCTCCTGAACATCGGAACCTTCTTTGGCAGCGTTTAGAGACTGAAATGAAGATATCAAAGTAAATTACTGTGAATATTTCAAATGAAATCCATTGCCTTACCATGGTAAACATGGGTGTATAGATACCCAAAGCCGCCACCGCTGAGGTCAACAACAAGATCTTTACGGTACCCGATTTTAAATTTGATATGTCTTGTAGTAGTTTCTTTATAATATTGGGCTCCACAGGAGGATTATTGTTTTTATGATCGCGTAACTAAATAAAATAGAAAAGAATATGTAACAAAATTTTAAAGGAACTCAAATAGAACCGTGATAGAAGCATGTGATTTAAAAGATAAAGTATAACGCTATTCATTTTAGCTGATATATACCCTTACAACTTCAAAATTATCAAATATATACATATATCGAAATATTAATATAAAAGTTAAGACTAAGTCATTTCCTTCTTAATACTTTTTTTGTTACCATTATTACCTTTTTCCTTTGATTCTTTAAATGCTGTATGGCTCTTCTTTGGGGATGATATAAGGAGGCTGGTCTATATAAAAGACCAACGAAAAAGCTAATAGAAGTTAAGGCCGCTACAATTTGTAAACCACTACGCCAACCCATTTTTCTAAATAAAAGAAAAAATAACAATAACATATATGTATATAATATTACAACTCATTTCCCGAGACTAAAACTTACCCGACTCCTTCTTTTAATAGCACCGAAAATAAAGCAATACCCACACCCTCACCCGACATTGCTACCATCTCTACAAAAAGTCTTCGTTTCTTAAAGTAATTACCCAGCATTATGGTAGAGGTCTCTCGGACCATGGCCACACCAATGCCAAAAACAAAACCTTCAAAGAAATTATATGTGAAATATTTTGTTGTGTTTCTTAAACATTCGTCTCAACTTACCATAACTAAAAGTAACCTGATCCACCTCGGTGGCAAATGATGTAAATAGTATACCTAAGGATAGAATTAAACCGCCTATCACAGCCAAAAGTCTTGTTGATTTGCGACGACATATAGTTTCCACAAATGGCGAAATCAACATTGATATCGACCAGCTAAGAGCACCCAGCCATTCTGTAATAGATAAGAAAATATAAAAATATTTTTTTATTATAAGAGAACTACGAGAAAATTTTTTTATCAAAAATTTTTCTATTGAACATTTTTTATCAAAAATTTTTCTATTGAACATTTTTTATCCAAAATTTTTCTATAGAAAATTTTTTTATCAAAAATTTTTCTATAGAAAATTTTTTTATCAAAAATTTTTCTATAGAAATTTTTTTTATCAAAAATTTTTCTATAGAAAATTTTTTTATAAAAAATTTTTCTATAGAAATTTATTTTATCAAAAATTTTTCTATAGCTAAATTTTTTTTATCAAAAACTTTTCTTTAACGAAGTTTTTTTTATCAAAAATCTTTCTATAGAAAATTTCTTTATCAACAATTTTTCTATAGAAAATTTTTTTATCAAAAATTTTTCTATAGAAAATTTTTTTATCAAAAATTTTTCTATAGAAAATTTTTTTATCAAAAATTTTTCTATAGAAAATTTGTTTATCAAAAATTTTTCTATAGATAATTTTTTTATCAAAAATTTTTCTATAGAAAATTTTTTTATCAAAAATTTTTCTATAGAAAATTTTTTTATCAAAAATTTTTCTATAGAAAATTTTTTTATCAAAAATTTTTCTATAGAAAATTTTTTTATCAAAAATTTTTCTATAGAAAATTTTTTTATCAAAAATTTTTCTATAGATAATTTTTTTTATCAAAAATTTTTCTATAGAAAATTTCTTTATCAAAAATTTTTCTATACATTTTTGTATAGAAAATTTTTTTATCAAACATTTTTGTATAGAAAATTTTTCTATAGAAAACTTTTTAATCAAAAATTTTTCTATAAAAATTTTTTTCATCAAAAATTTTTTAAACAAAATTTTTTTGTCAAAAATTTTTCTATAGAAAATTTTTTGATAAAAAAATTTTTTACCAAAAATTTTTCTATAGCAAATTTTTTTATTAAAAATTTTTCTATAGAAAATTTTTTTATCAAAAATTTTT
Source organism: Stomorhina lunata (assembly GCA_933228675.1). Taxonomy (NCBI): domain Eukaryota; kingdom Metazoa; phylum Arthropoda; class Insecta; order Diptera; family Rhiniidae; genus Stomorhina; species Stomorhina lunata. The sequence continues at coordinate 135,318,481 of OW121741.1, read as the reverse complement.
CTATGGAAAATTTTATTACCAAAAATTTTTCTATGGAAAATTGTTTTATCAAAAATTTGATAAAAAAAAAAACATTTTCTGTAGAAAATAATTTTATCAAAAATTTTTCTATAGAAAATTTTTTATCAAAAATTTTTCTATAGAAATTTTTTTTTTCTTAAATTTTTCTATAGAAAAGTGTTTTATCAAAAATTTGATAAAAAAAAAAAAAACATCTTCTGTAGAAAATTATTTTATCAAATATTTTTCTATAGAAAATTTTTTATCAAAAATTTTTATTAAAAATTTTTCTATAGAAATTTTTTTTCTTAAATTTTTCTATCAAAAATTTTTCTATACAAAATTGTTTAAAACAATTTGTTTTATCAAAAATTTGATTAAAAAAAAACATTTTCTGTAGAAAATTATTATATCAAAAATGTTTCTATAGAAAATTTTTTTGTCAAAAATTTTTCTATAAAAAATTTTTTTATCAAAAATTTTTCTAAACAAAATTTTTTTATCAAAAATTTTTCTATAGTAAAATTTTTTGAGATTCTTAGTGCAATACACTACAGTAAAACTTTTTAATTAAATTTTTTTTATCAAAAATTTTTCTTTAAAATTTTTTTTTTATCACAAATTTTTCTATAGAAAATTTCTTTATCAACAATTTTTCTATAGAAAATTTTTTTATCAAAAATTTTTCTATAGAAAATTTATTTATCAAACATTTTTCTACAGAAAATTTTGTTATCAAAAATTTTTCTATAGAAAATTTTTTTATCAAAAATTTTTCTATAGAAAATTTTTTTATCAAAAATTTTTCTATAGAAAATTTTTTTATCAAAAATTTTTCTATAGAAAATTTTACTATCAAAAATTTCTCTATAGAAAATTTTTTTTATCAAACATTTCTCTATAGAAAATTTTTTTATCAAACATTTTTGTATAGAAAATTTTTTTATCAAACATTTTTGTATAGAAAATTTTTCAATAGAAAACTTTTTAATCAAAAATTTTTCTATAAAAATTTTTTTCATCAAAAATTTTTGAAACAAAATTTTTTTCATCAAAAATTTTTTAAACAAAATTTTTTTATCAAAAATTTTTCTATAGAAAATTTTTTTATCACAAATTTTTCTACAGAAAATTTTTTTATCAAAAATTTTTCCATAAATTTTTTTTATCAAAAATTTTTCCATAAATTTTTTTTTATCAAAAATTTTTCTATAGCAAATTTTTTTATTAAAAATTTTTCTATAGAAAATTTTTTTATCAAAAATTTTTCTATAGACAATTTTTTTACCAAAACTTTTCTATAGAAAATTTTTTTATCAAAAATTTTTCTATAGAAAATTTTATTATCAAAAATTTTTCTATAGAAAATTGTTTTATCAAAAATTTGATAAAAAAAAAAAAACATTTTCTGTAGAAAATTATTTTATCAAAAATTTTTCTATAGAAAATTTTATTGTCAAAAATTTTTCTGTAGAAAATTTTTTTATCAATCATTTTTGTATAGAAAATTTTTTTATCAAAAATTTTTCTATAAAAATTTTTTTCATCAAAAATTTTTTAAACAAAATTTTTTTATCAAAAATTTTTCTATAGAACATTTTGTTATCAAAAATTTTTCAATAGAAAATTTTTTGTATCAAAAATTTTTCCATAAATTTTTTTTTGTATCAAAAATTTTTCTATGGAAAGATTTGTTATCAAAAATTTTTCTATAAAAATTTGTTTCATCAAAAATTTTTCTATAGAAAATTTTTTTATCAAAAATTTTTCTAAACAAAATTTTTTTTATCAAAAATTTTTCTAAACAAAATATTTTTATCAAAAATTTTTCTATAGAAAATTTTTTTATCAAAAATTTTTCTATTGAAAATCTTTTTATCAATATTTTTTTTTTGGGGCATGTTTTTATAGCCCATTTTATTTATTTTGCATCGACAGCGTGTTATTGATTTATTCCATATACCGACTGTGAAATAGTTAACAAATGATGCATGATTTTTAAGGTGAATGGATATGGTCATTGTGCATCCATTTCTTGTAAAAAGTGAAAATTGTAAAATTTTGAGTTATCCCTATTTCGAGGAACAAGTGCGATATGTAGGATCCATAAGTAAAAATTACGGAAACTATTTAAGTTTTATAAATCACAACACATTATCTAAATAATCTTACCATTTCCATTGGCATTCTGAATATGTTGAACAGCATAGAACAAAGTCAAGCCATAGGACAGTTGCAGGCCCGTTGTCAAAATATGCACCAAAAAAGACATGCCACATATAATCCAGCCCCAACCGCCATCCGGATAAAAATGCTGCCTAATGCCAATGGTATCAACTCCCGTGCGTCTTAAAGCGGGAATATTACGATGAAGTAAATAGAATTCCTGATCACGCAAACCGGGAAATCCCGAATCCTGTTCTTCATACTGATGAATGCAAGAATCGGGAGCTGAAAAGGAAATAAAGTATAAAAATATGATAAAATGATTTCCTTTAATGGCCAAAATAATTAACAACTCACTATAATAAAAGCCATGATTACAGCCACGATTGCCGGTGTGCAGGTTGGGAGGAGGTGGAGGAGCTAAAGTTTCTTGAGGTCGCACCTGTTGATGATAGAGTTTGCCACACAAACACGAGGAGGAAGAAGGCATTTGCATTTTATGATGGTCTATATTAAAGGAACTACAACATGAATATTGTTGTTGTTGTTGCGGCTGCTGATGCTGGTGTTGGTGTGTTTGATGATGCTGTTGCTGCTGCTGGTGTTGATGTGAATGCTGTTTGGAGTGCAAAGTTGGTGGCAATTGGTGTGAATGATGTTGCTGTTGTAGTTGTTGTTGCTGTAATTGCTGTTTGGCATGACGCCGACACGACGACATTGTCGTTGTATTAAAATTGTTAGAAGGAACATGTGTTGATGCACCATAATTATTATCATACAAATCTAAGGCTGGCAAGGCTGTTATGGAGCGATGATGATGTGCTCTCATTAAAGGTGGTGGTGGCGGTGATGGTGTAGCATTTGTCACAGTTGTTGTTGTTGTATTACATTTGTATGGCAGTTGATTTGTTGCTGCTATGGTTGCCGTTGTAATTGCTGATGTTGTGGCGACAGTTGGTGTAATTGCTGTTGCTTGGACACTTGACTTCACCAAGGATTTCTTTAACATGTTTGACGTTGAGGATGTGTTCGATCTTTGGGAATCAAGTGTGCTATGAGGTGTTAACAATTCGTTGCTTGTGTGTTGATGCTGTTGTTGCAGTTGTTGTTGTTGCACCGACACTAAGGGTGTTGTCCTGCTGGTGTATTCCTTAAGACTTTGGGTGGAACCCTGTTGATAGGCTAGGCGTGGACAGGAAACCCACCAAACAACCGGTTGATCGTTGTAACGACAATTTTCACACAAAACCCTTTGGGTAGTTAAAGCGGCAGGTGTGGCTATGGATATATCTCTAAAGCCAGCCGGGGGTGTTGGCAAGGTCAATTCCAAAGCTGATTGTTCGCTTAAGGATTTTTGTAGATTTTGAAAATCTATACCATATGAGGGTTTACTACAGCGGCTGGGTATTTGTGGAGGATGTTCACAGCTAAGGTTATACCTTCGTCACACCGCACATTTGTTGCATAAAATTAAATTCTTATTTTTACAATTTAGGCTTTTCAGAAAAGCTGATCTTCTAAGTTCCTGTTCCGAATTCGTTCTTATTGTAGAGTCACGGCAGTTGGCTTGGAGTTGATGTTGCTGTTGATGCTGCTCCTCTTGTATTTGAAGCTGCTGGTGCTGCTGATGATGTTGTTGTTGTTGTTGTTGTCTTCTGAGAGCACTAAAGAGATTTCGGGGCAAACTACGATATTGATTCAATTGGGGACAACTACTGTAAAGGGATGATGGTGATGGTGAATTCGTTGTTGTTGTTGCTGTTGCTGTTTGATTGTCCGGGTAGTCACCACTACCAGTGGCCATATTATCATGACCTAAACGACAATTATAATTACAGTTGAGCTGTTTATTGCTGTCACCACATTTATATTGGCATGTGGCATACAATTTCATTGTTTATTTTACGATTATTTCGGAATCGTTTGTGCGTGATTTTTCTCTGATGATGATGTATTTTTATTTGTCTGAGGTTATGATGTATATAAGTATACGTAAGGATTTTGACAGTTTTCGTTTTTGTTACAAATAAGCGCTAGACAATTAGAAAGAGAGTAAGGATGGAAGTAGTAGTAGTGGTGGTAGTGGTGGTAGTATTGTTTCGTTACCACAGTCTGTAGCGTTGGCTGATAAATTTCTCTGCCACTTTGGGAGAAATTCATCATACATTGAAGACTTTCGTCATTTTATTGCTGTCCATAATTAAATATGATCCTGGAATTTGAAGAGCCATAAAGAGGATTAGTACCAAATATATTTTTTGATATTATTATTATTTTTATTACAAGCACAAAATTAAAATGTTGGGTTCAGCTAAATTATCCTTGACCTAAAGTATAAAAAATTTGTTTTTGGTTTTATCATCTTGTTTATTGTTATTACTTTTTGTCTGTCCTTGTTAAATATTTTTCTATAAGACATTAGTTTCAAGGACTTAAAGTACAGTGAGTTCACTTGTTGAATCAGTTTTTATGTTTTAATAGAAGTTCTTTAAATAAATTTTTCTTATTCCAATTAGTGCAAGTTTGGGCAAATTAAGCTTTATAGGTTGGCTTCTCTAAACTTTTGTCAAGTTATAATTTTCAGTTTTATGTAGAAAAAAATCGAAATTCTTAACTTTAAGCATTTTTGAAAACATTACATTTATCATTACTTTGAATCTGTTGCCTGTCTTTCATCCTTTCAATTATTATGTATTTATAATGTCCCCACTGTCTTTCTAGTAAACTATTATTATAAGTAATTTTGCCAGAGAAATGCCATCTCAGCCAAAATAATAAGCCATTATCTATGTTATACAATTTCATTTAATCTCTTAAATACTTTGCCAAAATATAATAATATTTTCTTTCAGTTTTTTTTTACTATATTTTTAATTTTATTCTACTGATACCTATCATTTGTAATACATAGATTTGAGTTTTTTGTTGCTTATACTTAAGCTTACAGTTTTTTGTCATAAATTTATGTATAAAAAAAGGATTTTCAATTTAGTAATATTGAAAATTTGTTTTATCTGTTGCCATAATGAAGATACACAAATATTTGTGGCTTACTCTCATAAGCTCAAAGAATAATGTCAAGAAAATTAGGTTGAACATAAAAAAGGGATTTGTGTCTTGGGAAATTTAATTGAATTTGTGTTTTAATTATATTTATTTTTTAAATGGTCATTTTTTATAGATTTTATGCTAAATATGCAAATATATGCAGATTATTTATATATTATCATAAAGCTGAGACTTTAAGCTTTTATATAATACTAGTTGATTTTACCCGGCGTTGCCCGGGTTAGTAGTTAAAGTTATTAAGTTATTACCTACCTGTTAACACTTTCTTTAAAAATGAACAATTATGAAATATTTTTATTAATTTTTTAATGTAATTAATGTATTTGCATACGTATTCAATTGACTTATCAAACACCAATCATATTACCAATATTCGTGCATCCGTTTTGCTCTTTTAGATATATTAAAAAAAGTGGGCGTGGTAAATTTTTCTTTATGTATAATCAGTTTTAATATATGGCTTATATGGGAGGGGTCACGCCTATTTGAGATTAACAAAAAAAAACGTAACCTATTTTACCCACTAGTAACTTCTTTTATACTGTCAAAATTAAAAAAAAATCGGTCCGCTCGGTCATCTTTATTTGCTATTTTTCATATATTAGTTATGTGGGAGGGGTCACGCCCACTTGAGATTTCTTAAAAAACCCTTGCCTATTTTGACCACCGGTCACACCTTAACCCACTGTCTAAATTTCAGAAAAATCGGTCGGTTTGATCATCCACATTTGTAATTTTTAAAATCTGACTTATATGGGAAGCGTCACGCCTACTTGAGATTTGAAAAAAAATCTGGCCTATTTTATCCATCGGTCACACTTTAACACATTGTCAAAATTTCAGAAAAATCGGGCCTATCAGTCGCCTATATTTGTCATTTTTACACTTGAGATTTCGAAAATACATACAAACAGACGCTGACATTTTTTTAGATATAGATACTAGGGTGGGTCGTTTTTTGACTTTTGTCTCTGATCGACTTCTAATAGTGAAATTATATGGCCAAATTATGTCTAACGGAAGTATGATTTATTTTTAGGAAACGAGCCCGCGTAACGGGCCCAAGGTTTTTGAGCCCATTTGTATGGGGAAAACTGAGAGTATTTTCAGTTTTTGCTACATTTCATCCATTTACAATTTATTTTAAAGAGAAAAGATAATGGAATCTAAACGTGAACAAATGCAGTTTTAATTGAAGTCATCAATGTTTGAAATCCATAAAACAGTTTTGAAGTTATTGCGATTTTCCCCCAAAAATTCGTGTCCTTGACAATACGCCTAAGGATACACCGCTAGAAAAAACTATTTTGGACAAAAGCTCGCAAAGCAAGACATGATTTATCATTTTAAGACTTGTAAGTACTTCATAGTTTAATTTTGTTAAAATATAACAATATTTACTTAGTTTTTTTCATAATCGAAAATGGGTCATTTTTCACAGGTAAAATGTATCTATTAGATACATTTTATGTTTAACACTTTTTGTAGAAAAGAGAGAAAAAAGTTTAGTTTTAGGAATTCGTCTTTTTATTATTTTAGTTTGACTTAATATAACAATTTTGCTTAAAATATATATAGAAAATAGAAAAAAAAACTTTTTTAAAAATTTTAAGCAAAAAGATTTAATTTTTACGGAACTAATATTTTCTTTTAGGAATAGAGTTCCCCAATAATATTTGAGAAATTTTCAAAATTTCGTATTTTTAGTGGTTTTCCTCTATTTGCCATGAATTTCTTAAAATAACCTCTTCTGTGGTTTAAAAACAACTTGTAAGATATTCTTCTGTTTTGTTGACACCTGGGCTAAGCTAAGAGATATAATCACAATACTGAAATTTCAACTTAAATGATAAAGGATAGTTAAAACTAAAGTCATGTTGGTATTTATTTATTTGTAGTTAAAACAAAAATATACAATTAGGGTATTCACAAAGTCAATTGTATTGTCATATTGTCATATTTGTAGTATAGAAACAGTTTACAATTTTTTCTTTAACTAAAAAAAATGCCCTTTTAGAATACTAAAAACAATAAAAACAAGTAAGCTGTGCTAGGCTGTGTCGAATCTTATATACCCACCATCAAGTTGACCAAATGTGGTATTGTTGGTAAAATATTTGGACTCGGTTGCAGTAGTATAGTTAGTATAGTTCAACATTTAAAAGTATGCTGCCTAGGGCTTATGTGAAATTTCTATTTACCAAACTTTATCATCATAGCTATTATAGTTTGTTATTTATTAGCAAACAAACGATTAGCCTAGGCGAGGTTATACGGGAGCTATAGTCAAATGTTAACCTAATGCCTAATTTCAAAACCAAAATTTTCTCAGAATTGAAGAATGTTTTTACTAAGTTTCAGTGATTCGGAATATATATCGCTTTTGGTTTTTGAACCAATATTAAGGAAATTACAAACGGAATGAAAATCTCAATATACCCTCCATTCTTCTTAATGACGGATATAACAAGTAAAGAAGTGCTATAGTCGGTTAACCCCGACCATACACACATGGTCACATGGCTATTGATGAGAAGTATTCGAGCATAAGATTTGTAGACTTATATCCCCTCAAAGTAGGACACTTTATTGTTTTCAAAAATCAAAAACGATTTTGATCCGATATAAGATATTTTTATATGTACGAAATCTGCTAACTGAGATCTAAAAAATTCTCCTATAGTTTATGAGATATTCTACTTAAAAAAATGCAACTTTTTGAAGACTTAGGCCTAGAGTTTTTGCTAATATCGGATTCAAAGTTCTACCGATTTTTCGAAATTAGTTTTCTAGGGAATGTATAAATCACACGAAACAAGAAGTGATTGCGAAGCTTTGCACAGTGGTTTGAAACAAAAAAAATTGGTAAAAAATCTGTATCTTCTAAACTCTAAGTCTGATTGCATCAGTATGTATTAGAGAATTGTTAAGGAGGATCCTAGCTTTCTGAAGTAAGGATTAATTTTTACTCCGTTTTTATATAGGGTGAAACATTGGGCATCAAAGTAGACCACTTTAGAAGTAAAAAAGCTTTAGGACCGTGGAGCTCTTTCAATTATTGTCCAATATGAAAGACTTTTTACATTTCGGAATGAACCTGACAAACCGAAGAAAAAACATGCGTACTTTAGTGTAATAACTGCTATGGGTTTTAAGTTATTTCATTTCAAAAACAAAAAAAAATTTTTTTTCTCTTCGACTTTTTTTAGTTTTTGACCCACTATGCATTTCATATTAAACCCATAATTTTTTTAAAAAATACTAACATACAGCCAACAGTTCGGGAAACAAAAAATGAAAACCGTTTTTAAATATCTTGAACTGTTTAAGATTCAAAAATTTCCAAAATCAAATGTTTTTCACCGATCGAAAAAAGTGCATTTTTTTCTCTAAAAGATGGTATAAATTTTTTACTTTTTACGAAGAATTTTTTCATCTAAAGTTAATGTTTTATTATATATACCTAGAAAAGGGGGTTCTAAGATGATTTTAAACTAAAATTCAAGTCAGTTTAACATTTCCTTTAGGTACAGCATTGCACGAAATTTGTCAAATTTTTAAGAACATTTTTGTGTTTTCGAAAATACAACTAAAAATTCAAGCCGATCTTGCAACTTACTAAAATGCAGTTATATAGTCCCATATATTCTCTTTAGATTTTCAAAATAAAAAGTAGCTCGAATTCATAAACGAATCCAGAAAATGAAATTTAATAAAAAATGGAAAATTTCTATATAACAAAATTTTAAATGCAAAAAAAGGTTAATTGGGTTTCCTTTTTTGATTTTTTTTTTAATTGTTTTACATAAACAATAAAATAAGCCTAATAACTGCAAGAAATTATTTATGTAATATCTTGTGCATTTTTTGAAAAATTTAGAGTCAAATTTTGCAAAAAATATACTTTTTAGTTTTAGTGGAGAAAATACCTCTTAAACACTTAAGGGGTATTTTTTAAAAATTCACTATTTTTAGGGAATTTTTAAAAATTCACTATTTTTAGGGAATTTTTAAAAGTTCGCTATTTTTAGTTAATTATACAAAAATTAACTGTTTTTAGGGAATTTTTAAAAAAATTACTTTTTTTGGGGAATTTTTCAAAAATTCTATATTTTTAGGGAATGTTTTTTTAAAAATTCACTATATTTTGGGAATTTTTCAAAAATTTACTATTTATAAGGAATTTTCCAAATATTCAAAATTTTTAGGGAATTTTTCAAAAATTTATCTTTTTTAGGGAATTTTTCAAAAATACACTATTTTTATAGAATTTTTGAAAAATTCACAATTTTAAGGGAATTTTTTAAAAATTCACTATTAATAGGGAAATTTTTAGAAATTTACTATTATTAGGGTATTTTCCAAAAATTTACTATTTTTAGAGAATTTTTCAAAAACTCACTATTAATAATAACTTTAGAATGTACCTTGTACAGTTTTTCAGAAATTTTAAGTTAAATTTTGCAAAAAAAAAACATTTTTTTTTTGTGGTGGAAAAGACCTTAAATACTTATGGGGAAATCTACAAAACATACGAAAAATTTTATTTTTTTCGCAAAATTTGTCTTGAAATTTGACTTTTAATTTCTGAAAAATTTTACAAGGTACATAAATAATCAAGCAATATTAATTTAAACAGAGTGTTCGTAAAGAATCAAAAGAAATTGTTGAATTACTTTTATATGATAGTAAAAGAAAGTAAAGCAATGATAAGAATTCATATTTTATAATTAGACTTCAAAGCTTGCCTTTTATTATATACAAGTAATATTATCGTAAGTGTTCAGTTTTCATTTTGAAAGCCCTTCATAATAGTAATCACAACACTTTTTTAAGCCTAACGCTTACATTAATAAGCTTACTACAAGTTACTTCTAAATAATTTTGGTTTGTTGGGTAGACTTTACTATTGTTCAATCAAAGAATGTAGTAAAACGATATCATATTCTACATTTGTAGAAAAGAATTTAGCAAATATTTCTTAATCCTAATATGAATTAAACTCGAAAAAAATAGTTTAACTTTTTAATTTCATTTTACCTTGATTAAGAAAACTACTCAAACTTTGTTACTATTTTTATGGGCAAAAGCAAAAAAAAAGTAGAAAAAAAAACACTATAAAATTCAATTAATTCAACATTCAAACTCCACTCGAATCAAGGACTAGCAATTTCTGCATTCCAACTACAACATGAATTAAATACTTCAGAAACAACAAGCAAACAAGCAACAACAGCAACATAAGCAAAAAAAACATTGTAGTTTCCGGCAAAAACAGAAAACTTTTTGGCTATTGTTTTTAGTAAATTTAACCAACTGCTGAGTTACGTGACTTTGCTTTTATAAAATCGTGAATTATTGATTCATGTCGAACAAAATTTAAAAACAAAAATCGAAAAAAAACGCCAAAACGTTTAATCTTAACATCACACTTCTTTAGAGAAGTCTTTGTGTAAAGGTTTACAACTACATACCTACTCGTATAAGCTTCATCTAACATACACAACCACCATCACTCACTCATACATGCAAGATGTCATTCAAGAATTCCTTTATTAAAATTTACATATTCCAGCCAACACACACGAGAAAAGGCGACAAATAGGTCAAAGTAATCTTTAAAAATTCCCCCTGTTTTTCTGACAGCTAAAACTGTTTTTTCGTGATATGTCTTTTATCTTTAACAGACATTTTTTTTTGTTAGTGCTGAGTCTTCATAGAGACTAAGTATTTAGTAGTTAGTTATTACATTTTTTTTGTCATTATTAAAACTACAAATGTTCAACCTCATACTCAATTAAAAATTCAGTTTGAATAATAAATTGGTTTTTTACTACTTACATGAATGAGAGAAGACAAACTATCAAATTGTTGTCTGAATAGTCAAATACACGGAGACAGACACACACATGCATATTCATACATACATATTCAAACTTCTATACATAGATGTACTTACGTATGTAAGTACTTGGAATAAATAGGCAGACAAACAAACCACCAACAAAAACAAGAAACAAAAAAGGAACATATTCGATTTTTATCTACTGTCCTAGAAAATTACAACTCATCACTCTTTGCAACATCAAACCAAGCAACAAACTTGGCGTCGAATGAATGAATGACTGACTGGCTGAATGACACACATGTAGTTAAGTACCTTCTCCCGGCTGCAAACACTCAGAAAAATACACAGTTTCCTATATTACAAAAAATTTCTATGGATGTGTGAGTATTTTAAATAAAAACAATCAAAGCAACTCTTTCGTACAGTGACTGGCATGGAAGGTAGAGTGTCCCAAAATAATTTGATTTTTTTTTAATGCATTGTGTCTTTAGGGTTAAATTTATTTTTTTACAAAATAACTTAATCCTGGTATAAAACAATCGTTTATGCAATTTTACCAAAATTCCCTACAAAATTCATAAAATTCCGTTATTTGGATATAAAATATTAAGAATTAAAATGTTGTCAAGGTCTAAGGTCAGCTTCCACGCTGACCTTAGATCTTGATACTGGTACTGGTAAACATAATCCAATAGTAATTATATTTCATATTTTAATTATTTGGATCAAATGGGTAAAAAGTGATGGTAAATAAGCTTACGGATTTCGAATAAAAAAAAACTGTTTCCCATACAAACGTGGGACAGTCTAATGGAAACCGTAACAGCAGTAGCTCTGGCTGTTATCTATATTTCCTAGACATCATTGTACTTCCGTTTTCAGTTTCCCTTCTATTCAGACAATGTTTTACCATAAACCAAAAAGGGTATATTAGGTTTGTGCTGAGGTTTCTTATACCCTTAATGTCGTAACTACGGATCAATATATATAGGACATTTTTCCAAAATTTAATATTTATAGAAAATTTTTCAAAAACTCACTATTTTTAAGGAATTTTTCAAAAATTTACTCTATTTAAGGATTTTTTTAAATATTCACTATTTTTAGGGAATTTTTCAAAAATTCACTATTCGTAGGCAATTTTTCAAAAATTCACATTTTTTTTGAAATTATTCAAAAATTCCCTATTTTTAGGGAAAAATTTACCTTTTATAGGACTTTTTTAATTTTTTTTTTTTTATTTATAGGAAATTTTTAAAAAATTCACTATTTTTAGGAAATTTTTAAAAATTTACTATTTATAGGAAATTTTTCAAAAATTTACTATTTATAGGAAATTTTTCAAAAATTTACTATTTATAGGAAATTTTTCAAAAATTTACTATTTATAGGAAATTTTTCAAAAATTTACTATTTATAGGAAATTTTTCAAAAATTTACTATTTATAGGAAATTTTTCAAAAATTTACTATTTATAGGAAATTTTTTAAAAATTTTCTATTTATAGGAAATTTTTCAAAAATTTACTATTTATAGGAAATTTTTCAAAAATTTACTATTTATAGGAAATTTTTCAAAAATTTACTATTTATAGGAAATTTTTTAAAAATTTTCTATTTATAGGAAATTTTTCAAAAATTTACTATTTATAGGAAATTTTTTAAAAATTTACTATTTATAGAAAATTTTTCAAAAATTTACTATTTATAGGAAATTTTTTAAAAATTTACTATTTATTGGAAATTTTTTCAAAAATTTACTATTTATAGGAAATTTTTTCAAAAAATTTACTATTTATAGGAAATTTTTCAAAAATTTACTATTTATAGGAAATTTTTCAAAAATTTACTATTTATAGGAAATTTTCTAAAAATTTACTATTTATAGGAAATTTTTCAAAAATTTACTATTTATAGGAAATTTTTTAAAAATTTACTATTTATTGGAAATTTTTCAAAAATTTACTATTTATAGGAAATTTTTTAAAAATTTACTATTTATAGGAAATTTTTCAAAAATTTACTATTTATAGGAAATTTTTTAAAAATTTACTATTTATAGGAAATTTTTCAAAAATTTACTATTTATAGGAAATTTTTTAAAAATTTACTATTTATTGGAAATTTTTCAAAAATTTACTATTTATAGGAAATTTTTAAAAATTTACTATTTATAGGAAATTTTTCAAAAATTTACTATTTATAGGAAATTTTTAAAAATTTACTATTTTATAGGAAATTTTTCAAAAATTTACTATTTATAGGAAATTTTTTAAAAATTTTCTATTTATAGGAAATTTTTCAAAAATTTACTATTTATAGGAAATTTTTCAAAAATTTACTATTTATAGGAAATTTTTCAAAAATTTACTATTTATAGGAAATTTTTCAAAAATTTTACTATTTATAGAAAATTTTTCAAAAATTTACTATTTATAAGAAATTTTTTAAAAATTTACTATTTATAGGAAATTTTTAAAAAATTTACTATTTATAGGAAATTTTTCAAAAATTTACTATTTATAGGAAATTTTTCAAAAATTTACTATTTATAAGAAATTTTCAAAAATTTACTATTTATAGAAAATTTTTCAAAAATTTACTATTTATAGGAAATTTTTTAAAAATTTACTATTTATAAGGAAATTTTTTCAAAAATTTACTATTTATAGGAAATTTTTCAAAAATTTACTATTTATAAGAAATTTTTCAAAAATTTACTATTTATAGGAAATTTTTTAAAAATTTACTATTTTATAGGAAATTTTTTTAAAAATTTACTATTTATAGGAAATTTTTTAAAAAATTTACTATTTATAGGAAATTTTTTAAAAATTTACTATTTATAGGAAATTTTTTAAAAATTTACTATTTATAGGAAATTTTTTAAAAATTTACTATTTATAGGAAATTTTTAAAAAATTTACTTTTCATAGAAAATTTTTCAAAAATTTACTTTTTATAGGAAATTTTTCAAAAATTTACTTTTAATAGGAAATTTTTCAAAAATTTACTTTTTATAGCAAATTTTTCAAAAATTTTCTATTTATAGGAAACTTTTCAAAATTAACTATTAATAGGAAATTTTACAAAAATTTACTATTTATAAAAAAATTTTTCAAAAATTTACTATTTATAGGAAATTTTTTAAAAATTTATTATTTTATAGGAAATTTTTCAAAAATTTACTTTTTATAGAAAATTTTTCAAAAATTTACTTTTTATAGGAAATTTTTCAAAAATTTACTTTTTATAGGAAATTTTTCAAAAATTTACTTTTTATAGGAAATTTTTCAAAAATTTACTTTTTTATAGCAAATTTTTCAAAAATTTTATATTTATAGGAAATTTTACAAAAATTTACTATTTATAAAAAATTTTTTTTAAAAATTTACTATTCATAAGAAATTTTTTTAAAAATTTACGTTTTATAGGAAATTTTTGAAAAATTTTTTATTTACAGGAAATTTTTCAAAAACTTATTATTTATAGGAAATTTTTTAAAAATTCACTATTTTTAGGAAAATTTTCAAAAATTTACTTTTTATAGCAAATTTTTCAAAAATTTTCTATTTATAGGAAATTTTACAAAAATTTACTATTTTTAAAAAAATTTTTCAAAAATTTAATATTTATAAGAAATTTTTTAAAAATTTACTATTTATAGGAAATTTTTTTAAAAATTTACTATTTATAGGAAAATTTTTAAAAATTTACTTTTTATAGGAAATTTTTTAAAAATTTACTATTTATAGGAAATTTTTCAAAAATTTACTATTTATAGGAAATTTTTCAAAAATTTTCTATTTATTTAAATTTTTTAAAAAATTTTCTTATTATAGGAAATTTTTTTTTAAATTTAATATTTATAGGAAATTTTTTAAAAATTTAATATTTATTGGATTTTTTTTTTAATTTACTACTTATAGGAAATTTTTCAAAAATTTACTTATTATGGGAAATCTTTAAAGAATTTACTTACAGGAAATTTTTAAAAGATTTTCTATTTATAGGAAATTTTTGAAAAATTTTCTATTTATAGGAAATTTTTTTAAAAATTTACAATTTATGGGAAATTATTTAAAAATTTACTTTTTATAGGAAATTTTTTTAAAAATTTACTATTCATAAGAAATTTTTTTAAAAATTTACGTTTTATAGGAAATTTTTGAAAAATTTTTTATTTACAGGAAATTTTCAAAAACTTATTATTTATAGGAAATTTTTTAAGAATTTACTATTTATAGGAAATTTTTTTTAAAATTCACTACATACGGGGAAGTTTTCAAAAATTCTAGTATAGGAAATTTCTAAA